>WWPM01007044.1:0-12072 GCA_023279145.1 Glomeris maerens | reverse complement strand
TTTTGAATTGACTATAGTGAAACTTTATTTAAAAACTGATCTCATCTTTTCTCGGGTCACATATATGGAATGCAATGTACTGTAGGAGTATATCCTTATGAAAGCAATAATGGTAATGATGAAAATATAATTCTGACTTACAGATTTGGATTGCTTGGTCCAAGTGGGTGCGGCAAGACGACCCTGCTGAGATGCATAGTGAGCCGCATTCAGCCCGATGAGGGCGCAATCACAGTTCTTGGCAAACCACTGGGTGCCCCAGAGTCCGGAGTACCTGGTCGCAATGTGGGCTACATGCCACAAGAACTGGCACTCGTCTTGGAGTTGACAATCGCCGAGACATTGTGGTACTTTGGCCGCCTTGTGGGCATGGACACTACCAGGCTCAAGGGCCGCATTGACTTTCTCGTTAATATGCTGCATCTGCCGAAAGCAACCCGACTCATGAAAGATCTAAGGTACGATGTATGTACATATATATACTTACATCAATTTATGTCATTACACAAGTAAATGCTTACATTGTTATGTGTATAGCGGAGGACAACAGAGAAGAGTGTCCTTTGCAGCGGCTCTTGTTCACGAGCCGCGGCTACTCATTCTCGATGAACCAACAGTCGGTGTGGATCCTCTTCTGAGAGTTAGGTACGTGTATGGTCAAGTATGATGAATGGACATTTCACATCGAGTCTATGAATTCAAGAATAGAAGAAAATATTTGTCGAATATTAGAAAAGCAGTCATCACTTCCGGGTGACCGTGATATAAAATTCAAACCAAGTATACCAAAAACACCATATAACATTGGGCAATTAATCAATACAATATAGTATCACTTCTTTGAAATGTTTACTATTCCTCCTGAAACACCCTGTATAAATAAAATAACATTCTAGATATTGAAAGTGTGCAGCGTGAGTCAGGAATTATCTGCGATTCAGATGTGTTTCTACTAGGAGAGGTTTCCCTTGAAACATTGTACTCCCATATTGTGTTTGAACTCTGCTCCAGATTAACTAACAAGAATAGATCAATGAACACTGACTGCCCTTTGGTGGAAATTCAAATAGGAGCATATGATCTTCATATGTACGGTTCATATTGCAGAAGTGACTTCAAACTTTGCGCAGCGGTGGTGACACAGTGGAAACATTTCCTAGCCAGCAGAAACAAATGCATACGTTTTGCGGATAATTGCTGACTATTCCTAGTATAATAATAATAATAATTGAAACATCTGATGCAGCATATGGGAGCACCTCATGACTTTGGCCAACACCGCTGGAACCACCATAATCATCACAACTCATTATATAGAAGAAGCTAAAAGGGCTCACTCGGTTGGTTTGATGCGGCAAGGGCGTCTTTTAGTGCAGTCATCCCCAAATCAACTTCTACAAACCCATCAAATGAACTCACTGGAAGCAGTTTTTCTCCATTTGTGCCGCGAAGACAAACAATCCAAAGTACGTAATTAACATTTCTACTAAATAGCACAACTCACAAACTGTATCAGCTTGAAATTGCCAGTGGAGTTTTCCAAATCAACTATTTTTCAAAACACGGTCACAATAGACACACTAAACATTGATCTGCACGTGTAAAGAAATAAGTTCAGACACGTGTTTTGTTTTAATATTTAACCAATTAGAATTTCACAAAAAAACTGAAAATGAGCAAAAAATGTAATTAATGTTATATTTTTATTGCTTTATATTGGAATGGCTCTTTTACATTTATTACTATTTTATAAGATGATCAATGAAATGCAGATTCCTATAAACTCAATTCTCTTATCTTTTCAGCTTTCCAGTTCCATAGAAGAAAACCAAACCGTTACAGAAATAAATAATGCAGTTTATGAAGATCAGTTGCTATCTGTTAATAATAACACTTCAGAAAGTCCGAAAAAGTTAAATGTGGACATCAAGTCTGATATTGTGAATAGACTTATTAGGATATCTGCGCTTCTGCGCCGTAACTACCTCGTCATATGGAGAAATCCTATGTAAGTTCGTTTTATTTGCATGGGGGAATATTTGTATATTCACTCTTTCTTTTTATGTGCTGCACAGAAGCACAGTGATGCAAATTCTTGTGCCAACAGTATGCATGATTCTAGTCATAATTGCAGTTGGCAACCCATATCATGGAGTGAAAATTGGTGTTGCCAATAAGGATGAAAGTTTCCTGGGTGGCCTCTACCTTCAACAGCTTAATAGTGAAGCCTTAGCCCAGGTCATTTATATATCCACCTTGTTTCTCTGGAAACTGTTTTATCAAATGCTAGATTTCGTCGCAATGCAATTTTGTAATGTCATAGTAGATACATCATGAAACAAAGGAGTCGGCAATCGAGTCTACGAGGCAACGAGATGCTTGGGGATCTGTATATATCAACCCAAACTTCACATTAGCCACTCTGACAAGGTAATATTGTGGTCAATTAAATGCAAAATGTAATAAAAGTAGCACAGAAGATTTCATTTGATATGAAACGAGTTGGTAAAATCTGATATTCATCAAATTTGTTGGATATAAAACAAACCATTTCAACAAAAGTTATATTGTTTGTATTTGAAGACAAATACATTCTGAAGCATGCGTATTATTTCTGGATCTTGCAATTAATGCAAGAATAATAAAATGAAATTGCGTATATACAAGTTCAGATGTTATAGTGCTATTGAGGAATAATTCAATATGGATGTGCCGTGTCTTTCAAGGTACAAAGATGGCATTTTCGCAAGAAATGAAACACTTTTAGAAAGCCATATTGTTGTAAATATGGACATGACAGGTATTTATAATGAATGGCATTTAAATAAGAAACAATCAGATTGGGAGTGAACATGGGAGATTTTCAGACTTTCATGTGGCATATACCATACAAAAGGAATTACTGACATCATATAACGACTTAGCTGTGGACTTACTGAAAGGTTATAAGTTAAACCCGTCCATCGCACTTTCACCCATCACTGTAAGTTTTAATAAATAATGATACTCTATATTTTATCCTTGATATAAATGGCCTAATCGATTCATTTCAGTTTGAGGAATCAATCTACGGAGACGGAAACCCAACATACTTGAACAGTGTAGTTCCAGGGATGATTGTGCAGTTGTGTATATACATACATATCTATATTACGCAGAGAAGGCAGAATGAATTCGTTAATGGCATAACATATCAGTATTAATTGAAGGTGTGTCACAATGATCCACATTATTATAGTTCTAGTCTTCCAAGTGGAATTCGCCACATATACGGTTCATTTCATCTGAATCTCACAGTAAAATACGTACACACTATCTGTGATGACTAGACATAACATATTCAGGAGGTTCCTATGCAATTTCTTGCTGTGGAAGTTAACCTATATTTTATATGGTTTTAGAAGTACGTGTTTCAGTCTGAACTACAGGGAGATTCAAAAAGCACAACTGTTTTAATAGTTATATAAAAATCTTAACTTTATTTTATGCAAGATTGTGAGACGGGTATCGACTATTTCACGAGCAGCAAGGTAAAGGGGGTCACATGTCTAAAATCATTTTTCCATACCTGAAATGGGAAGGTTTGTTGAACATATTTTTGCGCTTGTTTAATATTTTTTCCAATAAAGTTCAGATTTTGATATTAAAACTCGCGTTTTCTGAATCACCCTGTATGTTCTATGCTACTGCTGTAATTAACATCTTCACAGATAGTTGTTCCAGTACAAAATAATTTCAGATTGGATGAATTCATATCGCATGCAATACATGAAAAATTCAACAACTTCATCCTGTCACCTGTCATTCAACAGCTATATAATATTTCCTAGTTAATTACCAATTTTATCCCCTTTTTATTACACAGAATCACTTTGTGCTTTGCGGCTTTACTCACATCTCTAGCATGTGTAAGTGAATACACTGATGGTCTATTGGATCGGTCGTGGGTATCAGGTACGAAATTCGTAATCCCAAACTAACGAATTGGTAAATTAAATTACCTGAATTTAAATTCCAATATATCCTGTATAGGTATTACGAGAACGGATATAACAATAAGCCACTTGGTTGTTCAGGGGATATTAATGCTGTGCCAAGTTATTGTTGCAATGATCACCACATTTGGGATATGTAGAATTTCCTGCGAAGGTTCACTGATGCTCGTCTTATTTATGGTGTTCTTAGTGGGCCTATGCGGGAACAGTCTTGGTATATATATAGTTTTCTTCTTCAAATTATCATTTATATACATGCAATTTGTATATACTACAATAAACAATTTCATATTCACAGGACTAGTAATTTCTACCATCGCACCTAACATTAGCGGAGCAATCTTGATTCAAGTGGTTTGGTTCTTTTCCACAACTTTCATGTTCGGCAAGTATATATAGCTTCAAAATATTGCATGAACTTGTATTTAGGAGCTAGGAGGTATGAAGGAATCCTTAACTCATAAGAAGAAATAAAGGCACCAAGCCTTTATTGAGCCAACATGTTTTGACTCCAACGCGGAGTCATCATCAGGGCAACAACTTTTCATATACCTATATAGCTAAAATAGCATTTTCTCTCACGTATATTGTTGTCTGCTAAAGATCTAAATACAATAAACCTATGGTTTTAACACTAGTTCAATTTATGCATCATGTTTTATTACTTGCTGCTTTTCACATATGTCTGTGAGATATTCCAAGGTCAAACATGGAATATGCAATAAACTTTTACATTATCAAGAAACTTGACCAATAGGCATCTTTATTTACACAACCCTCAAGGGGGTTAAACTGCGATTCTCAACTGAGAAAATATTGTCTTGTGCGAGATCACCAAGGTACAACTCCAAGTTTTCTTCTGTCATCAGACTGTTCTACGAGATCAACAAATTCAGCAATGGACAACTCCAATACACCAAAAACCGTAAATATTTACCTCGGCTTTATATTTCGCCCTTATGCTCTATCGCAATTTGAAATGGGCTTTAAAAACCTAATACTAGCAATTATGACTCAATACTAAATTATAACATTTGAATTATAACAATTCAAACTGTAATCTTATTATAAAACATATAAGACTGGTAACCCATGTTGATTAAAATATCCACATCATCCAATAAAAAAGTTGCTTATTAGTTTCCAATAAATGAGGTTTGAGTGTTCTGGCCACTCAACTTGTGTAGAGATAGGGTAATCACATCTTGTTATTGTTCTATTAGGTAACAATGTTTATATACATATGTGCATATGTACACACACATGTACACACACATGCATACATACACTAGCTATATTTACAATGCATAATATTGTGAAGGGAGAAAAGGATTAATTCTTAAAAGGATACTAAATGGGGTACAAACTTGATTGATAGACAAAACAGTGATAACACGGATAAGTACTAATCGGTTTAACTCTTGATAAATTTAACTTACCTTTGACCTTTGATATTCGCTTAACTCAATATTTGACTTCCTATTATTTATTGTTTTGGACTTTACACATAATGTACCTCAGGCTTAGACGATTACACTTTGTTATTTGGACTTAGACTATATACTGTTAGTTGCATTTAGTCTTCACACATTTGTTAGATAATTACTTTACTCAATCTTCGATTTTACTTTACTCAATACTTGGACATAGACTTTTAAGGTGACCTGGCATGGCAATTCTCGACATTTTTAATATTTATCAAATTTGAAGTAAATAAATGGCACATAACGTGGAACCTTCCTGCAAATTTTCAGAATTTTCTGAGTATCCATTTTCAAACTGTGAGCAGTTGAATCTGCTACAGTGGAGTGAGAGTTAGCAGGTGTAGATAGGGAGATACACCTGCTAAGTGTAAATTTCTACATGTATGGCTGCCATATATAGCAGTAAAAGGCCCAATCAATAGTTAGGGAAAATGGCGGATCGTGCACCTGTGCTGTGGAAATACCCCCGTATGGTTTTTAAAATCAGAAACAGAACACCTGTAATTCATTATGCTGAAAACCGTGTAGGCGTACTGAAAAATGCACAGGTGCTCAAAACTGGTTTGAGCAAGTACGCTTTCAATACTTGGAGTCTACGTCATTGAGTGACGTCATCACCTAAACTGCGCATGTGCAAACATTTCACTCTTTACTCCAAGTTGTCTCCAAATATCTTGTAAAATAATTTTATTAAAAGAATTCCAAAAAGTCGTTTCCTTATTTTGTGGTGATTGTTCTACAGTATCATTTTCAGGGTATGTTACAAAACCTAGTCAGGTCACCTTTAAAAATATTACTAGGGCGGAACGAAAAGCAATGCCTGTTTGCCTGTAACTTTTTCAGTTTTTGACCGATTTTAAAAAGATCCACATGTCTAGCACACGGGACCATATTGACTTTTTGACATAGTCCCATTTTTTCCCCATGCGCACGCGCTAAAGGCGAGCAAATTTTTTATCACGTCGGCGAAGAATTCTAATGACTGCAGGTGTGCCTGGGTTTTGCGACTCGTGCGTAGCCTGGCTTTGCAGTGTTGCAGGATCGCCTGAACCCTGGGCGAAAATGGCTCACATGTGCCCTCAGTTCCCCAAGCTCAAGGAACACCTCAAGAAGCAGAGATTCAAAAGGGATGATGAGGTCAATGCAGCAGTTCGCAAGTGGTGCCGCAATCAGTTAGTAGATTTCTTCGCCGACGTGATACAAAATTTGTTCATCTTTAGCGCGTTCGCGTGGGGAAAAAAGGGGACAATATCGAAAAGTGAATATTGTCCCGTGTGCTAGACATATGGAGCTTTCATTCCGTGAAATAATTTTTAAAATCGGTCAAAAACTAAAAAAGTTACAGACAAACAGGCATTACTTTTTGTTCCGCCCTAGTACATTTGCAATTTTACACCTTAAGTATTTCTGTTTCACAAACATCACCCCGTCACAGCACATATACTCAAATACACCCTACATGTACTTCTGTAACTTTAACTCTGTCACTTTAACTTTTTGTTGTAAAAATTCTGTCACTTTAACTCTCGCTTCAACTTTGTCACTTCAACTCCGTCGCTTCAACTTTGTCACTTCAACTCCGTCGCTTCAAAGTTGTCAGTGTTACTCTTGACACGTACGTATACAATCAAATTCATCACTACATTGACTTTTCTCACATTGTCGCTTACTATACACGCACACGCACATGCACACACACACACCAAATATTGCAAACCAAAACTTGTAAACAAAAGTTGCACTACAAAACTTGCACAGCAAAACTTGCACAGTGAAACTTGCACACTATAAAATACAAACACATGACACACACACACAACACTCGTACATATAACTTTCTCACTGCTATTTTGTGACTTGCACATTGCACTTTCTATACTAGATAAACTTATAGATTCTAATTGTAACATTAAATGTATGAGATTTCAATAGCTGCACTCTTTTTCGTTTCACTCATTGAACTTTAAACTTTGCACACTGATTTAATAATTACAAATGATACACTTTGCGTTTGTTTATGTTTGTTTCTTATTGATTTGTTCCCTTTATGCTTTACATGTCTGCATACATGCATGCGTTCACGATGTTAATAAAAAATTATTCTGTTTTAGGATTTTGCCATGTATTGTGGCGCATACGATGATGATTTCATGAACGAAGCGTTCAATTCACCTGTCATCGATTACGATTTGGTAACGGATAACATCTTAAACGACTATCCCGAAATGTTTTACAGAGTAGATCCTCAACCGGGACCATCCGGAATCGATTCACGTAACATTCAAAATAATTTCAATGGGAGAGGTGTCTAATTGTGTTCTATGTATTATTAGTTTCACGAAATTGGAGGGCAAGGTGCAAGCAAGCGAATGAGTCCCTGGTGCGATGGCACCACCAATGCACCAGCTTATAAGCAACGGTGTCTGAACGTTGACGGTTACCGGTGGAATCTCGATAAAGTCGCGGGTGATGGTGTGAAGAACGTTGATGACAAAGAGGAAGACGACTCCATCAAAATGTATTACGCAGTGAAGGAGGTGTCAAAGGCCAAATCTGAGCGATTCAACCTTGACGTTTCGGACCTCCAAGTGAGATTTCGACACTTGGACGAAATATGAGCAGAGGAGTTCCTTGTAAAGGTCCACAAAATCTTGGGTGACATGTTCAAGAACATCATCAACCTGTCGGATCCGGATATGAAGATCCAAATTCATATGGATGCCAACGGGTTGAACGCCCCATATAATGGCAAATACGTACGAGTTGAAGAATTCAAACCCGATAAAGCGATAACATCGCTCGGTAAGATTCTCAACTCAAACGAAAAGATCCTACTGGAAGGTGGTGAACTGTTAATTAACATAATTCACGTTAAGCTGCCACCTTCCAGAGGTGGTAAGAAAGAAAGAGACATGAACAATCTATCTACAATGGACATTGCTACGTGGAGTAAGAAAAAACATTTGAGCATAACAATCGTGAACAACAACGGATTGTGCATGTCACAAGCCTTAGTTGTGGCAAGAGCATCCCTCACAAAAGACAAATCCCATGCCTGAAAACATGAAAAACTATAAGTTAATAATAGACAGGCGAAAATTTGGTCAAAAGATTGCATCGAAAGCCCTGCTTGTCTCTGCGGGTGTACCTTTAAGGCCGTGCGGGGTGGAGGAGGCGCAGAAATTTCAAGAGTATTCGTCGGAATATCAAATCCTCATCTACGCGGCTCATTTCGGGAACAAGAGGATATCCACTGGACCATCTAAACCTAGTAAGTATCATTGCACATTAATACAAGGTATGATTTTCATTTATTTGTAATGCAAAAGATACATATATTTGATTTTACATGCACATCGCCTCGCACTGTTTTTCACGACAACCTAGCTTCACGGGATTTCTCGGTTGTTTGTATATTTGTCCTCATTGTCTCGCGGAGACAAAAAATATAAAAAAGCACGCGTGCACAAAATCTTGCTACGCGTACAAATCTACCGAATGCGCACATAAAGAGATCGAGGCAAAAGTACTTTGTGACGATTGCAATCGGTAAGTCGCATTTGATTTTTAATACTATTGTAGTGTTTTAATACTCTAATGTACTAATACTCAAATGTACAGACAAGCAATTTTGGTGCATTATAGATTCTTCTACGATGATACGTGTATGGACATACATAAAACCAACGGAACTTATTGGAAGAAAGTGCGATGCACGCACAGCTACAAGTCGGGGCACATGGGACCGAGTCGCAAGTGTTTCAAGAAATGGTGCACCATATGCAAAAATTCCGAGATGCCGGCCACTTGTGCTTCATACAGAAAGAAGACAACACTGTGACGAAGCCAACAAAGAAATTGCCACCAGATTGATTCTTTTACAACTTGGAATGCACACAAGAAACCGGCATCTACACACCCAACCTCGTCATCTGTAAAGGAGAAGATGATGTGCACAAAGGCTTCTACGGGGCACACAGCAGGGACGACTTTTGCCGATGGATTTTTGACGAGAACTGCGGATTGCCTAATGAGAGTCGCGAGAAGGTCTTTATCGTGCATTATGCCAAGGCCCACAACAGCTTTTTAATCCTGGACTACTTACATCGTACAAATATGTATGTAGTCCCGATCAAGTCCGTATTAAAGATTTTGTCGTTGGACCTAAAGGATTTCGAGTGTAGCTTTATCGATTCGCATTCCTTTCTTCCAATGCCACTCAAAATTTCCGAGTACGTTCGGACTTAGTGAATTAAAGAAGGAATATTTTTCTCATTTTTTCAACACTACGGTGTCTATACGATGACGGTAGCGAACCGTACAAAATTTCAAAAATGGTACTTTGAGGAAACGGCAAAGTGCGATAACGACCATCTCAAAACTTTCAATCTGAAGGACAAACTGATTGCGTATTTCAATTCAGATGTCCAAATTCTGAAGGAATCCTGCATGTGTGTAAGTACATTTCTACACTTTCTTTTTTTTGGTATGCAACTTGTTTTAATATGACTAATGTATGTGTACTTTTTATTTTTCAGTTTGGCAATGATTTCATCGAAACAACAAAAGTTGATCTATTCTCCTCCATCACCATCGCCGCTGTGTGTCACAAAGTCTTCCGCACCCACATCCTTAAACCAAACACGATTGGTATCATTCCTCAGGACGGTTACACAGCCCGTAGACAACAGAGTGCCATCACCCTTCGGTGGATGGGATGGTTGGCTCACAAGTCCAACATGGACATTGTGAATGCCTCATCCCTTGGGGGGCAAAGCTAAAATTGGGCAATACTACGTGGACAGACTATGCCGAGCATCCAAAACCATCTTCGAGTTCTACAGATGCTATTATCACGGTTGCCAGTGATGCTACGGTCCACAAGAAAATAACCTATGTATAGGGTCGAAGATGGCGGACTTATATTCGGAGACCATAGACAAGGAGCGATACCTACAAAGTGTCGCGCCCGATCATCAGTTAGTAAGGATGTGGGAATGCGATTTCAAGAAGATGACGAGGATTGACTCGGAAATGCGAGAGTTTGTAGACAAGATGAAGATTCCGGAACCTATCAACCCTCGCAATGCGTTCTACGGAGGAAGAACGCACGCATCGCAACTTTATGCAAAAGTGGGGGAAGGGGAAGCAATCCGTTATTACGATTTTGTTTCCCTATACCCCATAATCAACAAGTTTGGGAAGATGCCTGTAGGACATCCTGAAGCAATTTTCCACAAAACATATGCCAAAGCCGAGTACTTTGGCATCATCAAGGCGACCGTCCTTCCACCGAGAAGACTCTACCATCCGGTCCTCCCCTTCCGCGTATGAGGGAAGCTCATGTTTCCTCTGTGCCGTACGTGCGAAGTAGGCAACCAGCAAGATACTTGCACCACATAGCTCGAGATAGGGAAATCACAGCTACGTAGTGCACACCGGAGGTGGATGCTGCATTGGACGAATAGTGCAGCGGATAAGTGAAGAATCGTTCAAATGGTGATACAAGCATCAAATTTTGCATGGATGTGGTCCAAAGGTCACATGTTCAGAAAAAATTGTTAGCCACCCGGAAAAAACAAGATGGCGGCCGGTTTTTAAGGTTAACACATTCCCATAGCGTTTTAACATTAAAATTGTTACAGATGTCCGAAATAAAAAATATTAGTACAATTTACAGTAGTTGTATGAACATTTGCTATATTACTAATAATGACTTCTTTATTTATTTATTTATTTATTATTTGTCAGGTTCGAAGTGTTAATCTAGCGGCCAGTTGAATTGTAAACCACCTCTGTGAAAAATGGCAAGTTGTTCTCAGGTTCAACCAAGGTGGAAAACTGATTGGGACAAGTGTTGCCTGTGCCAAAAAGACAAGAATGAAGACCTGAAATCACCAGCAACAAGGCGTTACATGTCAGATGAAGATGGGTACTCAATGATTGCAACTAATATTCTACAATTTCAAGCCATCAATCAGATGCCAATCAAGCTAGATCCAGGACGATTAAATACTGGTTGTGGTATAGAGCGGACTTTGAGAGAAAACAATGCAAAATACCACCAAAGCTGCCGTCTACTCTTTAACAATGCGAAGTTAGAACGTGCAAAGAAAAGAGTAACTACTACGGATTCAACAACGGAAGTTGACAGAGACAGAAAATGCAGAGAAAAGCCCTCAAAAACAGGCATCAATGTTTTTTGTGCGATGAAGAGGCTCCTCCATCTGCACTGAGGCAGGCAATGACAATGAAGCTCAATGACAGGTTGAACCAATGTGCTCGAACTCTGAATGATGGAAGGTTGCTGACAAAACTATGCTCAGGGGATGCCGTCGCGCAGGAGCTAAAGTATCATCCAGCCTGTTTAGCAGGGCTATACAACCGAGAGAGAAGCCATTTGACGTCCTTGGAGAAGGCTATCAGTGCGGAAGGGTCAACCCAAGAAGATGCCTATCCTATCGCTTTTTCTGAGCTCATAACCTACATACCAGAGACCAAAGTTCATAGTGAAGGAACAACTCCAACAGTATTTAAACTCTCTGACCTAGTTAAGTTATACAAGCAGCGTCTCGAACAGTTAGGCATAGAAT
>WWPM01007042.1:0-15801 GCA_023279145.1 Glomeris maerens | reverse complement strand
GTCCCTAACTCCCTAACCTGCCCATTGACATCCGAGTGGTGAAAAGCCTACATTAGATTTGATGATTGTTTCGTTATTAGGAAGTAGGTTTGATCTGGGAATGAATATGTATTTGTTTCCTTGCCATGTTACCAAAGGAGGACATATCACAGTCACCACTCCATCAATGCAATGCCTTATTATCCATTATACAATACTATTTCTGAAAGGTGTATTTTGCACTAAAGAATGGTTCCTTTTGTTTTCAGAACAGACATGTTCACTTATTTCCGTTCTGATGGGGGTTTGTCCTGGGTTAAGAATGGGCATTTGTTACGAGAAGTTCTGTCAATTCACTTTGTTATTATCAATTACAATACTGAAGAAATGTCCTTGTGTTTTCAAAACAAACAAATTCACTTTTGAAGGTTTTAATGGGTAAAGAATAAAGATTTTTTTGAATGACAAACAGAAACATTAGTTGTTATATTCCCCCATAAATGTTTCCTTCATTATTTCATATTAAATGTTTTGTTACAAGAATTTCAAATGTGGTAGCTAGTAAATGCAGTACTAAACAATTTTGAAAGTCCTCTTTTCGATAGACAAGTAAATAGGTGAAATGTTTATGCAGAAACAGCTGTTTTTTTAATGCTTTCAGTTGTCTGTAAGTATGTTTAAAAAAACACTCTTTTAAACGGAAATTAATTGTGTATTTTTTATGTCTAGTTAAAATACTTCAAGGCAAATAATAAAATGTAGGCTTTTGAACTCAACCGACCTCAATCATATCGACATGTCTTCTTCAGCTGACACCAAAATGCACGTATATCTCATATAATATACACATTTACTCCCCTGTCTGATGACATTATAGATACAACTTAATATAGACTGCAAAACAAAAAGTCAGTTTTGTGCAGTATACATACATAAAAACAAATGTAAATAATAGAAACGAGTAGGACCAGTTAGTATATTTTTGTATTCTTGTTGTGACTCCCCCCGTGCTGTTATAGTATCTTAAAACCAGCATGCTTTTTCACAAATTTAGCAGTCCTATGAAGTAAGCTACTACCGTATATTCATTATGACATAACTTGTTTATGGCTTTCAGGAAAAGGAAAACTGCAAATTCAGAATTAAGGAAATTAAATTCAATCATAATTGCTTTCAATATTTAATGTTGATTTGGGAATATTGGGTATTAATAATCCTTTTGCCATGTTATTTCCCATGAGAAAATATAAAATATCAGTTTAAATATAAACATTTTATTGATGTTAGAATAATTGGAATTAAAGACAGCATCATTAAAACATAGGCCATATTAAAAGTTATAAATTTGCAGAATTGTAGCAATTGATTCTAGTTAACATATTATACTTTATATTAAAACTGATATGTTAATGTTCTCTCTACTTGTTTACTTTAGGTAGATTATAAAGATTACTAATTGGTGCACAAGTACATAGACCTTTAAAATTTATTAGTCGCGAAAATTCCGCATGTGGGAAAATGCAACGATGGTAATCACTTGTTATTTTGTATATCATAAGGAAAATAAGATGTGTATAGGTATGCATTTTTTGAGAGTATTTGTTGTCTTCCTGATGCCAGACAAGAAGTCAGCTGTTTTCAATTGGCAAAAAAGATTGTTGCGCGTGGGAAGCTTGCATAAATATCGTAATAAATTGGGTAGAAAAGGGAACGTTAAGAGGTGAAAGGTGAATAACTTTTTACAAATCGCAAAGCCGGATCTTCTTATTCTTTCTTGCCTTTTGTATAGTAAGGCTATACTGTACAATACCTACGACAATAATGTTGTTTTGCATGACGGTGCATGCCAATAAGCATGATTGATCTTTCGATTATTATTGGAGCAAATTCTTTTCTCGCAGTTATGTCATTATTGCCACATCGTGAGATAATTTTGCAAGATACGAGGAAAATGGCTGCCGTTTTTTAGGCTTAAACTTCGTTTTGTTCTTTATGTAAGAATGGGGTTATTATGTATAGGTGAAAGGTGAATTTGGTTTGATTTTTTTTAGCTAGCACACCTTTTCACATATGCTAAGAACTGATTTTACTGACTTTTTTGTGTATGCATGCATCCTTTTACCTGTCTGTGTATGTTTTTATGTGTAGAGAAACGTGCAGTATTTGTTCGTGATTAAAGATCGACTTGTCCTTGACAATGCATGCAAACTAAGTAATTTTGTGGGCCAACCATGTGAGCTAGGAAAAATAAATAGCAGTCTTTTGTTTCTGCCACTTGCTATTGGTTGAAAATGACCTCCTTGCTATAGCAGGCATACATGTTCATGTTATGTCTTAAAAACCGAATGAGGCTTCGTTCTAAATGCATACAGTGAAAGTTTCAGCTACCTTTTTACAATTGTCATTATATACAATTCTGGTAATTACTCACACGAAGCTAGCTTGATGAATTGCTGTTCATCCAAAGTACAGTTTCTTGTTATTTCTTAAATGTTTTCTATTGCCCCCCCCCCCCCCATCAGTGAAAATTGGGATTACCTACTTGTTTTTAATACAGAAATATATTTCATTGCATAGGTTTTTCTTAAAAAGTTATACTTGTGAAATTATGGGATTCAAATTAAGTGGTAGGCCTTGTAAAGTATTGCTTCACGTGGTAATGCAGTTTTAAGTGCAGCTATAAAATTGATGACCAACCTGTCTAGTTGTTAACTTTTGACAAATTTCTTCTGTCAGTTTCTCTTGCCTGAACAAATGTTTTATGTAAAGCGCGCAAACATTTTTTTTCTAACCAATTTCTGCTTGGTTCTTTTTTGTTGAAAGATCAGTCGTCGGCATTGTAACCTTTTGTTTTATTCGTGATAATGCTGACAATTAAGTAGAGTGACGTCATCGATTGCCCTGCACGCAATAATTAACATGAGGAAATGCAAACCACGAGCACCACCTATCTGGAGCTATAAATTTCAATAAGATCTTTTGTATGTAGCTCTGTAATTGCATAGGGCATGCTATGTAGGCGGCATACAAGGTGAATGGTTTTCGCAAATTTATAATTACGTTTTCAACACCTTGAGGAATCTTCTATTCGTGAGCATAAAATATTGAAAGTTAGTGCGGACTTAATTTGCTTACTTTTTTCACATGTGAAGTTGCTGCGTGCTTGGCATGATAAAAAATGAGAATGGATCTGACTAGAAATCGATTCATTAAATTTGTCAGAAGCCGGCAAAAATATAATATTAATTTGAAATGTGATTTGAACACAATTTGAGGAAAATATAAGCAATAATTTGTTTTATTATTGGTAATTATTAGAAATAACAGCTTCATATTTGCTTTTCTTATGACAAATAAATTTCAATACACCTATGACTGCATGCTAACATTGATAATAAAGTTTTAACCCTTTCCTTTCTACATAGCCGTATATCTCAAAGCATATAACATTTTTTTGCTGCGATTCTGAAAATGGTATGCAGAAATATCAAGAATTTAGTTCACGAAGTTGATGTTGCACGACAAAACAATTGATTTTGATGCTTTCCTTTTCTTCTAACATATATCTACGAACAAAAAATATGTAACGCTTTTATAGGCATTTTATATGAAATTTCACGTATTGACTTATACTTTCACTTTTCTGTAAAAATGTTTTTTTCATATTTGGATATTTTTGAAGAACGCATGAACGATGATCCCATTCCCATCTTCGGATCTATTGCGACCTTCCTTTTACTGTTCTTAGGCTATGCATATGCACTTTTTTCTCTCATATTTAAAAATTGTCTATACACGCATGAGATTTTTAAATTTCAACCACATATTTCAATAGGGACAATGGATCCCTTTAAACACATGGCAAACGATAAATCTTGTGAGTACAATGCAATAAAAAAGATTCTCCTCAATACAAACTCGAATTGAATATTAATATAACCTAGTATACAGCTTATTACAGTAATGTTTTATAATACGAATTAACATTACAGAAATAAATTTGTTTTACAATTCAGTTGTCTAATGAGCAGAATGTAAAGATATATACTTATATATTTAAAAATGTATCCTTGCGCAATGCATAGCACTATGGTTTTTATGCAAAACATGACAAGGAAGTTGATGTGTACAATAAATTCATAAATCCCTTAGGTTTATGTTTCTAATTTATAACACTTCAGTTTGCTTTTATGTAGGTACATGCATGCTATACTGCATTATTGATTTAACGTCTTTACATTTGACAATATTATTATAAATAAATCAGGAAAGTGTATGAAGTGAGCAACATATATTAACAATGATGGAAATATTGTTTTGCACATCTTTAACAATAGTAATAGAAGCTACTTGGAATTTCAACATCGCAATCTACTGGTTTTACTTGAAACTCTTCCACAAGAGGCTTACTATTCTTTTGTCCTATTTTTCACAATATTTTGCGCCACTTCTCTTCTTTTTCATTTTTATATTGAAACTTTAATTTTAAGCAACCAAAAACTGCGTGAAGCCAAACCAGTTTTTTCGGAATTGTTTTCAACAGGTCAGCTCATCTTCAACGTATTTGTGTCGAGGTTGCCAATTACACATGCAAATACAGTACATATATGTATATGCAAAACTATGCCAGGATGGTAGAAGAATTTAAACAAGATCATATTGCACATTTGCAGGTTTACAGTTTTACTTTTTTTGTTTACAAATAACTTTCACCTTCTTTAGAAACTTTAGTTGCTATTAATTACTTGCAGTGTGTGTATAGTATACTATTCCTATAATTATTATTCTTGCTCCTCTATAAAATTTAGAAATAAATAACTGTTTACTCGTTAACATCCTGTGACCCTGAATAATGTGGGTTTAATCTTGAAAGATCACTGCATTTATTCTTTTAAAAATCCAGGATGTTGTGGCAATTTCTTAGTAATTCTATATTGTAATGTAATATTTGTGTTATTAATGTGCACTTAGATGTGCGTGATGAACAGTCACATGTATTTCAAGAAAATGTGTCAATGTCAACTGGAATGTTTGCATTTTTTAGTTTGGGTTTTATATAAAAGATAATAAAAAATTAAATATATGTAATTACAATTTTTTAAACTAAGGATAATTAGTGATCAGTACTTAGTTGCATCAAGCTGCTTGCAATGTTGTTTTTTTGCAAGAAGTTGGTGGCAATATTTAGAGTATAAAGTAGAAAAATTTCCTCTACCATTACAGTACTTTCGTAGACAATATGTATTGACTAATGAAAAGAGTGAGAGTGAATCGTCTTCAACTCACGATTTTCTTCAATTTTATTGTGTTAACTTGGAAATTTGGGTCGAATAGGAATGAAAGCTGAACGTACACCTCATCCAGATCATCATTGAGTCGAGTAATTTGCCCACTTTCTTTGTTATTTCTTTTTCTTTTTCACCAAAAGTCATATCCAAGTTTTTTGAAAAGCCAAGAACATTGCTACAGTATTTTATTGAGGTCAAGCTTTGGCTCATCTCAAAAAGGTCGTGCCATTCGCATTCGTGTATAATAATAACCTGGTATTTTCTTCATCTTTCAATAATATGAAACTGGTTTTATTTAGCTTTCTACTTTGATATAGAAAATTCTACACTTTCACGCGTGACACACAAATTATACTTTTCAAGTGTTTCTAAACGCAAATTTCAAATTTGCCTTCCGTACATTGCGATGAATCATGATGACCGGTCAACTATGTTTTGAAATCTTTCCAGACCGTGGAAATTCCATATCACGTGTTTTATCTGTTCTTTTGCAACCTGAAATTTAATTTCTTAAAAGAAATATGAATGTTTGTCGGTGAACATGTAGAGTATGTTGCAAAATATCCTTTTATTATGGTGTGATATTGTGCAGGGGTCTGTGATGATACACTCTAGGGATCTGTGATGATACACTCTAGGGAATTGTGATGATGCTTTACAAGAATCTGTGATAATAGATTTAAGGGACCTGTAAATTGTATAATTTTTTGTCGTCAGTACCGAAATCCTCAATGAAGTCCTTGCTTTGTTTTTTAGCCAAAGCTTGTACGTAATTAAGTCGTAAGTGTAATTAAGTTACATGTACTTGAAGTGATATTTATGAATCATCCTTATTTGAATGATGGAATTAAGTTCCTGTATACAGATGAAACATTTGCGAATATTTGACAAAATTATTTACGATCTGTTTCACAAGTTATAAAGAAACATTATAATAATGTCAAGTGTGGACTATGATCCTCATGATGCTCTATTCATGTGTACTAATGTGGTAATTAATTACGAGATCATTAATTACGTTTGGTTCACTTTATGGTAGGAAAATAGCTTCTCTTTTGCCAACATGACACAATTCCCTATTCACTTTGTCTGTTTTCCAGCACATGTGCACTATAGCTGTATAATTGAAGAAACGTGCCGTTTACAGTTAGGTTTTGAGTGTGTCTATAGTATATATATGACATTTTTTGATGGGTAAATGCGTGAATCTAATATTTAACCAGGATAATTAGCTAGCTGAACTAGCTCACAATGCATTTCTGATGTCAAGGAAAAATCCTGTACATGCTCGTGAATAAACAAAACTGCATCCCGTATAGAAGGTCATTGCAGGTGAAAACTACCATGTGTGCAGAAAAAAAGCAATAGCGTCTTCGCATTTTGAATAAAACGTGTAGAAAGTTAGAGGAAAGGACACCAAAATCTTGAAAGTAAAAGCTTAAAACGCCTTAATTCACTTTAATTGTGAAGAAAATCTATTATATTAGGGCATCAAATTTATAAATAGCAAATAGTTGCAGAAGATGACTTGCATGTGCTTTGAAGTCTATTTTGCCGACCTCAATGTCGATTGGAAACTTGATAAAAAGCAGAGACGACATGCGTGCATTATGCTATGTTCGTTGCAAATGTCAAAAAATAAGACTTTGCAACTTGAAAACGTGACGATATTGTCGTTTTCACTCGCTTTATTGGAGCCATGTCGTGTTTTATGCTCGTGCAGAAACGTGACATTCAATGAAAATTGTTCTTGGTCTGAAAGAGGTGTAAGGCATAGTAGTTACTTTCAATTATCACATCAAAAAGTCTTCCTGTTTCTAAATAAAGGTTTTTACGCATTGACAGTCATGCATTCTGTACACAAGCTGCTATTTAACATTACTTGCATGTAAATTCTGGCAGTTATTGTAGGCCTAAATAGCACATTTCTCAGTAGAAGGAAGTTGTAATTTTTAGCAGACTATCAATACTTTTTCCTTCCCCTTTATGAGAGATTTTTTTTTGGTTTGCCAAGAAAGACAGATGATGAAATAAATTACGATACTCTTAAAATTTTAATGTGATTTTGCGAACAAATAGTAATTTCGTTCGTTCAGATGCTTAGCTGGACATTTAAAGTTTTAAAATATGGCTATATTGGTAATTTTTAATTGACCAGTCTGTTTTACATAAAATTAATTAATACTGAAACGTATTAGATGGGGGTTTTAGGGTCGTGGCATCTGACCTATGGCCGTTTTGGAGTTATATTTTTGTTTTCAGACGCCTACTTTAAGTCATGTTTGAAGTTGGTAACCTAAATTGATGGAGACTTTTGTTACGCTATGTTTGCACATAGAAGAGATGCCAGAACTCTTTACCTGGTTTAGACAGACCTGTGTTCCACCTGTCACGTGACACAAAATAAACCCATGCATGGGAACAATTTGCAAATTCTGTCAATATAAATGCCAATGCTGAGTGCAATACAGTAGCGCAGCAACTAAAGTATACAGCATGTAAATATTTGGGAACATGTTTCATTGTTTTGTTTCTGTTTTTGTTAATGGGATATGAAAACTTCATTTTTGAGGTTTTTAGGACTACTGCTAATGGCAACTTTGATGTCACACAGCCTACAATAACGAATTCCCAGCATTGGAATGGAAGATTTTCATAATTGTTTGCTTGAATAATCTAGAGGTCGCTTCTGTTGTGAACAACATGTTTCCAGTTTCCTCATTCTTGGTGCAATATCAGTACAACAAAACGCCTTGGGGCAGAAACGAGAGAAAATTACGTGGGAGGAAATGAAAAGCGAAAAAGTCACGTTGTCCATAAGTTGGAATTATGCAATTATAATAATTACTATATTAACGATGTAACTTTTATTGTGATGCCATGTTGAGAACTGGAGAGAGAGACGATTTATTATGAGCTGCACAATGTGGTGCGCAAATTTTTCCGCAATTACATAATTTGATTCAGACATCATTGAGTCAAACTGGAAATACCTTGAAGTGAACAAAATTGAAAGTGTTTAATTTAAACTAGGGGTGTAGGAGGTCCTATATTATTTTTATTTTAAAATGAACTGCTTTGTCTTGAGACAGGAAATGGTACAATGTTGTATAAATTATTATTATAAGACAACAGAAATACTAGGTGATGTGTTAACGCAGTGCCACCTAGAGTTAGAATTGTTACCTAATATTTTTGTTAGGATGTAAATAACTCCCAGCAATTTTCCAGGGAAATTATGAGACATTTTACTAAATTAAAATTCAGCTAATATCTCTGTCAAGGGAAATTTAGCAATTCATAATGACAAATTTGTTCATTAATTGCTATTTTGTGTGATGTTCAATCCGGTAGTTTCCATTAGTAGTATTATAATTACAAATATAAATTAAGATATTATTTTTTCCGACTAATGCGGAATAAACATCCGTACTGAAATTTGGTTCCCCAGGTTTTACCTGCATGATGATTGTGCTGCTTCCTGAAATTCCTGGATATATAACGTTACATGACCATAAAGAATCAATTTATTTCTACCATCCATTTATAACTATATATAATAATAATAATACAGTTGTGTGATTTTCAATGGATCTTATGATGATCCTCCATACCAGATGCAAGAACTTTCACATGTTGCAAAACAAAATTGGGGCTGTTCGCAAATGACTTTGTATGAATGAATAACGATGTGGGCTTACTAGATTTGGGTTTAGGGATCGTGCAATAATAATGTGATGTATGTTAAGATATAGCTATAAAAAGTTACAGCAGTTTCTAAGCGAATGCGAGCATATGAGATGAGGAACTGTGGAAAAATATTTGACATCATTTATGAATAGCCCCTTCCAATTTTTTTTTTAAATAAACAAAAGCAATATAATGTTTACTCAATATGTTTTACACCATTTCAATCGGAATACACATCGTTCAAACTTCTGAATCGTCTTCGGGAGCCTCCTCGTTCATCTCCGCGGAGATTTCTTCCGGAGGCCGAAGATCTATGGCAAACTTCCTCGGCTTGTTCTTCATCATCTTAGCTTCATCTGAGTTTGCGTAAATCTTAAAAGCAAGGGCAAGGGCATAGGTTAGTTTCCTGGCCGTGGCACTGTTGCCGCAGACAAACGAGTGGCAGTTGAACGGGTGCTCTGCACCGGTCACCGAAGGATCGTTGACTGTTATCATGGCAAACACCCTTGTGTACACTATATCCTGCACACCGTAGGATACATTGTTGATGGCATACATGCCTGCTTTGAAATCAGGCACTGTGTTCTCAGGCAATGGCCTCACCATGATCCCCTCTGCCTTCACTTGTAGCTGGATGAAGGGTAAGCCGTTAGGATGTTGGTTAGGGTCCTTGGCAGCTGTCACCAGCACGTCCACAGGTTTTCTGCAGTGTTTGATGCCCCATAGACCTGTGGTTGGCCTTCTTCCTAGATATTTCACTTTGAAAGTTTGAGGCAGCTTGTCGTCGTTCGTCGATTCTGCATGGGCAGTGCGACTGATTGGGCTTTTCCCGGCTGTTTGGGGCTGGACTCTTTTAGTGTATGGAGGTGGTGGTTGTGTCGGTAGAGCTGGGGCCTCGGTATCTTTTCCTTCATCTGCTGATGATCTATGCGCGCTTCCAATGCTACCAGTTTCTTGAGAAATATTGACAAACTTAGATAATTATGACGAGCTGCAAAATGCCTCCCATCAGCATTCACTTAGTCAGATCTTGTTTGGAGATCATAAGAAGTGTCTTTTATAAATAATTTTGCTCGAATGAAGAGCTTATAACCTACTCAGTGTTTAGTCTTGGTGTGCTTCTTCATTTACATACAAGAAAGATAAAAAAGATGTAGGCTTAATATCTAATTCAGGACGTATTTTTTAAAGCTCAAAAATGAGGCATGTGTTATTTTGAGGCAACTTACGTAAATGAATGCTTATTGGATTCTTTGCAATATGTTAAAGAGTTATTAAATGCGAGATTGGTAAATTCAAGTCCCACCTTGATATGATCCTTCTCTGTATGAATCATCTGATATCTTTCTTGCTGGGACGAAATCAAATTCCTCAGTAGCTGCAATGCTGTTTCTCTCTTCGTTGTTAACTTCTTCAGATGCCTCCATCCTTTCAAATGGTTTTTGTTTTGTCAAAAATACTTGAAAAGTCTCGATCCAAGCTGCAAGAGTGGATTTTTAACACGGCCTATCCTTGCTCAACCTCGGCACTTACATAAAATGCAGTATGGAAACGGTGTGCAATACAAGACTTTGAACTTTGGTGCAGTTTAGATTAGCCAGGTATTTATCAGTGGCACGAGTACGTTTTCATTTCGCATCCAATTTGAGGTGTGTTCTATGTGTGACGTCACCGAATTATTATTTCCTGCGCATCCAAAAACTGCCACTTGTTATCATACAAAGGTATACACAGTCCGGTGTGCACTTTCCCACGAACTTCCCTTTCGTGTTTTCCTTTTTGCGTTTGTCATTTATTTCCCCACAATGCGAAGTTCACCAATCTTTTCAATCATTTATTCCTTTGTTGCGCGTCTTATAGAAATGAGGGGTTAAGATCCAATATTGCTCAGATCTTGTATGCAATAAAATAAGAAAAACGTCTTGTGAATATTAAGATCCACTGTTAATTATCTCGAGTAATTTATGCAATAAAACTTGAGCTTTCGTGGGAAAATATCATGCACTAATTACTATATGACAACTTTATTATATAAACATATATTACGTCAGCTGTTTGCATTTTATGACTGAGAAATTCAACGATGCAAATAGTTTTCTGAGATATAGCTTTGTCTTTAATACAAAAGCAGGTGTGCATACAAAGGCGTGACTGCAATGTTATTTTTTACAATAAAATGACGTGTAATAAGATATTTGATTAAATTACAGATTGCGCAATCTTCGAATTGAGAATAATATATTTTATCGCAGATAGTTATTTGCCTTGTCATTTTTGTAAATTCTATTCAAGTATAAAACGGTATGGTTTAAAACGAATTAATATATTTTTCAACATGCGATATGAAAGTATGTGACGCATATATGTATTTTTTTATTGCATCGCTGCTATTGTATCTTTCTATAAGCGATATAATATAACACAGATAATAGTGAAATACCCTGCATTTCCATTTGACAACAAAACGCTTGTCCAAGTGATTTCATGGATAGTCTTCGGAAATTCCCTGAAATCTTTTTCTATAATATCTCATAATTGTACATAAATGCATTGTAACATGTCCAAGAGCAGCTGCTTATATATGATACATGGTGCAGGCACAAATAAATACACATGTCCTATCTCCAGATCCAACAGAAGGTCCAATGAACTTTTCAAACAATGTAATGAGAGATGAGCTGAGCAAAGGATAACTTGAGAATCGTTCCGTGTTTGAAATATTATTTGGAAAGGAAAAGTCGCTCGGTTTGACCGAAATAATCGTTGACATTGTAAGAATTTTCTGCTTGAGTGCAATCCACATTTTCCGGATAATCGCATACCAGATACCGTTGATTGAACAAGGTTTGATTAGGACAGAGGAAGCTCCACTTGAGGCCATTGTGACACACATGGAATATCTGCGCAATTTTTCCACAAATATTTATAGACTCACCAATATTAGATATCTTTGCGAAGGTAGAGTAATCTTTACCTGGCAATTCGCTTCGGGATCAGCATAATATCCGTAATTTCTACTCTGGCAAGTGAAACCTGTTTGTGGTAAAGTTTCCAAGAAAGGAAGTTGACCCAAAACCTGTGACAAGAAGTAATATTAGAGTTTATTATAATATACATATTTAGAATTTGTCATAACTTACCGTTGAGATGATTATTGCAGAAAGAACACCTGTTTAGCAATATACAAATACAATTTTCATTTTTCTATGAACAAAGCTCAGTGGATATTGGGATGGCTTACCGGCAATAAAGATGGAAAGCTTCATTTTTGTAGATATGGGCTATGTAAAGCAAAGAAATTGGCGGTTATCTGTAACAATAAGTCATTGATTAACAGTGAAACACATTTGTCAATTTAGCATGAACTGTGCATCATTTTCTGATGAAATAATACAATTACATTACAAATGACAATGCCATTAAATTGGTTTAGAACGGGGCAAACTGAAATCAAAATGTTCAATCATTGGAGGAACTTAACACCAATGTTGCCAAAGAATTTATGAAAAGATATGAATGAATTCCAAAAAAATCAGACGTTTCTTTGTTACAGTTGAACCTCGATTATGTAAACTGTGATGTACTCGTAATTGAGTTTTCACAGATGTACTGCATATTGTAGTTGCTGCAATGGTTCTATTGAAACTACATTTAGGTTTCCTTGCACTTTATATAAACTATCCAAACAAGTTCTTAGAATTTACAGCGATTTCCATTGAATACAATGCAAATTTCTCAACAAAACAAGTAATCCTATTTTTTGGAATGACTCATCACTGTAAATTTGGTGATATTATATAATAGCATGTACAAATAAAGCTAACTATGTATGCAATTGTTGTACAATATAATAAATTTGCTTTGGAAATCTCATATACCTTGCTGTCCGTATTCCAAGTGATGATCCTGCAAGTGCGTTCTTGTGGATGGTGAGTTTGGTCAGAAGTCGATGACCACAAGGCACTGAGGCTTTTATACACGTTGGACTATAACGTCACGTGACCCCTTTTCTTCATCCATACCGTTATTAAAGACGTCATCTGCATAACTGCGCCCAGTGGGAGCCTATGAACTCCTTTTGGAAAAAATCCTGAACAGAGGAAGTGTACCAAGGATGCACATGCATACACTTTCTCATGCAACATCTATGAAGCCTTATAACTATGCACAATGATCGTCCTCGAACACCTCTTGACCTATCTCGCCAATATCTCTTTCCTTCTTCAAGAAAAGGCCAGAGGTTACACGCCCACAATGCCCATGCATAACCTCGTACATTGTGAGCAAAAAATCATTTCACTCCGTTTTCTCCCTGGCGGCCATTTTTGATGTTAGAGCTAGCCATTGTTACCATCTTTTACTGGGGTTATTTGGGTCAATAGATCGGGGGATTTTTTTTTTAAACTTACCTTCACAAGTATAAGGTACTATTCTGTTCGTAATGCGCATGGCATACGGTTATTATTGTATGTAACAGGATGCTCTGAATATGCCACGTGACACAAATTTTTTGATAATTCTTTGTGCTAGACAGCAGGCAGGAAAATTCAAGGGTTTCAATTTTCTTTGTGTAATTGGAAATGGTTATTATAAGTAAACTACTGTAAATTTATTTCCATTTTATACAATGTAATTTAAATGTGAACACGCAATTTGCAACATGTTTTGCACAAATGTTTTAACTTGCTGTAAACATTTTCTCTTTTTGGTGCCTCATAGCACTAACAAATTCCACATCTGTGCCTGTTTTGTTGTCGAAATGTGTTAGATTATTTCATTTCGGTTTCAGATACAAGTTTTTAACTTCCAAATAGAACAATTTCACCGAGTTCGCAGTTATTGTTTTAGAAGTCCCAAGATGAAATCGGAAGTAACAATCTGTTGTTAGATTTGGATTTGATGGATGGTGGGAATTTGCAGTTTTCGGACATTGATAAGAATTCCCGGAAATAAGGTGCAGAAAAATGTACCTCACTATATCTGTAGTTTACATCTCGGGAAGTTTTTCATCTCCTTGCATGCACCGTACTGTTTATTAAAGTTGGCTGTAATAAAAAGAAAATTTAATAATGAAGTAGAATTGCTGCTGTTCAGTCCTAGCTTCTAGCTTTTATTAGATCTTAAACTTTACATATTGGCATTATATTTGAAAAGTATCTTGACATCAGTGATCTATAATGAAGTTAATAATGTGCACGCATATAATCAATGTAGATATACTGTATAATGATTTCACATGGGTATAATGATGGAAACTTAAACAATTGTTTTCATGCGAAACGATGTCCTATATTCTTTTCATCATACTAATATTGCAATGAATTCAGGGTGATTGGCACATTTTGATCATTTAAATAAACATAATCCCGTTTCTAAAGTTGCTTATTGCTAATTTATCTTTAATTTAATAAAAATATTAATACATTAAGGTGTGGAGCATTGTACTTATATTCGTGTTTACATTGCTTCAGATAATAATAAATTACGTATCGTTTTATGCTTTTAAAAACGTTTTCTATTTATGGGTGTTTTGAAAGAAAATAACTTGTAATTTCTAATACTTGGCTTGACTAAGTTATTAAACTTTACATATAATTGTATAAGATTTCTGCAAGGTTTTAGTCAGAATTTGAATGTAAGAGTGTGACAATTTTTCACAATTTGTAATAATTGAAGCATGTGTTGGTATACTATATGTAAACTACGATTTGGAAGAATTTAGGTGTGTTTTAAAAGAGGAAATGCCCTTTGCACTGCATCGACCTACATCCTTGGGCATGAAACTTACTATTAAGTTGAAATCTTTGTCTGCATTTTTCTCTCATGCATGGATCACTGACTCCAACTCCTTCATTTTGTTTGCTTAATCACATGTTGCGTGGATGGAGGGAAGAGTGCATGAGACATTTCACCCAGTTCCCACACTTAGCCACTTTCTAAAACATGCAGTCCCTCTCTGCAGCTTGGGCTATACTATTTGGCATCGGTATATAATTATTACCCCTTTCAGTGAAAGCTCTCCATTCAATGTTACAGTGGCTGGATGCTTTTTATTGATTTGTTTAAAGTGTATGACTTCTATTTTACTATACTGCACAATAAAACATATACTTGCTCGTATGTATGCATGTGCATGCACTTACTGTTTTGCAAATCAAATGTTTAAAAATGTCAATATGTTCTATATGATTTCAATTGATCATTGTCAGTGTATTTATATTTTTGTACAATATGTTACATTTAAACTGTGTTTGTCAAGTGATTTATTAAAACTTCCTACGTAGAAAAGAAATGGAAAACAAGTAATGGTAATTTTCTTTTTAATAGCTCTGCATTTTCTTTCTTCATTTTTTCTGAATTCTCATTTTTTATGTTAACAACTGAATATTGGAAAAGTACGACCTCTGGTGTCTTGAAGTTGAATTCAAGTTGCTATCTAGTACGCTTTCCCAAAAGGAGTTTTCCTGTTTTTGAACAAAATATTTGGTTTTTCTTGTTTTTATTTCAAATATAAATTACTTTTACCTTGCTTTTACTTAAGATGTGAAAAGATACTTTACTTTGTTCAAAAATATTTGATGTTTGTTTGTTTCCACTTGTCTGTATTGTGCAATTATTATTATTTCTGACTGATCAGTCATTTTATTTGGGGCCCAGATAATAATGGATTCAAATTTGATCAATGCATGGATACATTTGCATTTGTAGTACAAATCCCATTTTCTCCTATATCATTTTGAGATCAGTATAGTAGATCTGTAAAT
Source organism: Glomeris maerens (assembly GCA_023279145.1). Classification (NCBI taxonomy): domain Eukaryota; kingdom Metazoa; phylum Arthropoda; class Diplopoda; order Glomerida; family Glomeridae; genus Glomeris; species Glomeris maerens. The sequence goes on along the minus strand of WWPM01007042.1, from coordinate 80 downwards.
TTGTTCGCCAAGTTTGCCAATTTTCTTAAAAATAACCGTTATCATGGTTGTGAAATCTGTTTGGCCATATCTTCCCATTT
>WWPM01007037.1:0-12034 GCA_023279145.1 Glomeris maerens | reverse complement strand
ATTGACTCGCCCTAGCTGTATAGTGTACTGTAATGATAGAAAATTGACTAGGTAGGAGCTTTGATGATATACAATAGATCTGTGTAGAAATGTAGGCTGGGTCTGTTATTTTTCATACGAACTTGTACAAAACTTGGGCACAGCATTTCAGTAAAAGGCATTATGGTGGGTATATTATTTTTCAAGTCAACTAAGCATGCACTGTGCTCATCATTCTTACTTGTTCTGTGGAGAACATTTTTGTTATATTCAATCAATACATATATATGGTGGAGTGGAGCAAAGAAAGAATCGATCGAAAATACGAGCTGAATATCAACCAGGTAGAGGATATGCTATGAAAGTTCCCATTTTCCTTCTGAAATGGCAATTGCGAAATCTCCTTTACCAGCTCTGTTCTATTGTAATCCAGCACACACTTCCAGACTTCCTCTGTTCCTTACATGGCTCCATTTCCCCAACTGCAAACGATAAAATAGCCAAAAAATGTGAGTGTTATTATAGGTACTATACGTTTATCAATTTCATTTATTGTAAATTCCGTTATAGATGCGATCTTTAAAATGCTGCGTAAAAATTTACTAGGAATTTCTACCAATCAAAATGACATCCATATTGTCCTCTTCATGGTTCGCCTCAGCATTCTTTAATGCTGTATTTTCAGCTTTCAAATTCAGGGCACATGTATCTCTGGTGTATATATTTGATAGCTGCAGTATGCCAATGAATCGATTTGGACTGTAATTTGTCAAAACTCTTAATCGAGTTAGTTTAAAAAGGTTTAGGTCGACCGTATAGTACAATTTATCGGATCATCTAACTAATTGATTGTACAGACAACTAAGTAATTAAAATAACATTAAACTACTCCTTTGACTGAGTTAAGCTGCAGAGGACTTTGGGCCTGCTGTTGCCTGATTTTCTCGTAATGCATAAGCAGCAATCTTGTTACAGTACACAATCCTGCATGAGTACATACTGCATGTAGTATATGGGTCTATAAATCGTACTGTTTGAGAGCTATCTCGTTATGTTTTGAGGACCCTAAAGTACAGGGCCCTGTATAGACATTGACCATCATCTTGAGCAATAGTTTTTTGTCAGTTTGGGCACATCGGAGTCGCAAAGCTCTCTTTGAAAGATTGAGGGGCTTCAACGCTAAGAGTAATTGTCATGAACTGAGTTCCCCCCTTTTTTTGTGTGTCCACTTTTTGTAACAAGAGGAGGAACAGAGTCTTTATTCTTTATTTATGTGGCAATGAATGATTGATCGCGTTTGGCTTTAAACATATTTTCCCCCGCGTTCTTCTTTCGCAATCTTTTGCAATGATGGCTGAAACTGTAACAGTATACCATTTTTCATTGTCGTGTTTCGTGGTGGTGGGTCGCATGCAAAACGAATCAGTCACCGACCAGAGGGTATGGAAAATTGTTGCGTGTTTTGTCCTCGACAGTTTCCTGGGCAATCCATAATAAGTCGTTCACCATTTTTCTCTCTTTTATAATAGGCATGTCACAAGAACCGGAATTTGCCGAACCAATCCGAAATGTGACTGTGGCGGCTGGCAGAGAGGCTACTTTGTCCTGCATCGTCAACAACTTGGGCACATACAAGGTATGGTACACAGACACTATTTACTCCTTCCTTTGCCCTTCCTCCTTACATCGTTTAGGCACCCATTGTGCAAATACACTATATCAACCTTTGTTCGGCCAGAGAAAATATTCACACTTAAAATGTGTTGTAGGGTCTCAATTATACAGGGGTTTCTCTAAATTCATGGTCACACTGACAGGGTATCATCCCTGCACGAAAACAAGACAAAGTCCTCAAACGCTTAGGTTTTTAAGTATGACCTGCATAAAATGTGGCATCCATAATTAATGCTCCCCACATCTTTGTTAGGAACGCATAATGAATGATCAATGGAAACATGTGGGGAGCATGAATTATGGATGTAACATCTTATGTAGGTCCTACTTAAAAACCTAAGCGTTTGGGTTACATAGGTTTATAAGAACTTTGTCTTGTTTTCATGCAGGGAATATGCCCTGTCAGTATTGGCTATGAATTTAGAGACACCCTGTAGTTGTTCCTATTGGAAGTGAAATACATACAATTATTGAAACGGTGCAATTTCATATGAATATCATTCGAAAGGCTAATAGGAACATATATTGCGTGTCAGATCAAGTAGACAGTGGAAACTTTTATAAAATTACACCTCTACACCAGAAGTCACGTGACTTCGGTTTTGTATGACAATGACAGTGGTTACGCCACAGCACATTTAATTCAGTGTGTAGTTTGGTGGTAGCGTTTACAATTGATAGTTTCAAGGAGAATATAGAAAGAATTTTAATTAAGGAAGGATTTCGTCTTAAATTTAGAGAGAATTGCTGATCAGGTTTTCGATTCAGATCCTATCCCTCTGCAAATATGGGCAATTTCACTTAGTTGAAGTGCATCTTCCTTCAAGCAAACCGATATTCTGACTAGATAATTGTGGGAGGAGGTGAAAGGAGCGAGCCCCGTGATTGAGGATCTTTTGATTCCATTTGGCTCCTTTTTCCGTAACTATGACTCCATATACGTACATACTACATGATTATATCAGCAATGAAAAACATGCTTGAGAACAATTTTGCTCACTATATCTTTCAGATTTATCTATACATATTTCTTTAGGTTAGATCAAAAGCCACGTGATTTCATCTTTAAGTGTCTATAGCCAATTGCGATGTTATGTTGGAAGGTTAACAGTCTGTAGTATTCCATTAAATCATTAATGAAATGTATACATATACCGATCACGCTTATTTGTAATTTCTGATATGCAAGTCTGTTGAGTTCCCTGAACACCAATTGCATAGAACCCAGTAGTGCATGCATGCTAACTGCTAAACGAGGTGTTCACATTTTTTCCCTACATATTTATCGTAGTGCAGCATCTCTTGGCAGAAATTTACCGTTGTAGAGCTCGCTGCTCTCCCGAGTGTTTCGACGTTTAATTAGACATCCCGTTGGTTCCCTATAATTTGCAGCTTATCAGCACAAGAATGGAAAAGAGGATAGGTCGAGATTGTTGCAGTACGTGTTTAGCTTAATCCTTGACCCAAACTCCCAAATCTTCACGTTTATATGTTCGTAATTCCCTCCGAGAATTTGCATATGTTGGCAGGCAAATTATATGCAGGGTGCATGTCTACATGCATAATAATTGTTTAAAAAAACACGTTGATCGAAATGATTATCACTTTCATTTGTGAAATATGAAATGCAGATATTAAAAAAGACAAATTATGCATGTTTGTGGCAAATGTTTGTCTCGTAAATAATACAACATTTCCATTAGCTCTAACTAATCTTTGCGAAAGAAATGGTCAACAATGTAGTATAATTGAGTGAGTGGATCTATTGTAATGCCTTATTTCATTTCCTGGTGAGAATTCTATGGTCTGTTATGTAATAATGCTATAAGTTTCACGTGTTATACTTGAATTGCAGCTGCTTTACACTGTATGTGAACATTTCATTTACTTCCTTTCTGAATTGTATCGTATTTTGCGTATTCTTACATCCTTCTTAGCTATCAGTCTATCTGCAATTTTTCTAGCTTACATCCGCAGGAATCAATATTTTTATAAAACTGAATAATGTATAGCGGCTGAATTCTAAACGGCAGAAAAATGAAACCAAAATGACATCTGCTGTAGAATAATTTCAAATATAAAACAGTTTTTGTGTAAAGTATTGACATGTTTTTTCGTTCAATATGGAAATGTTAATGTTTCCACGTGTCAGACTTGTTGAAGAATTATTGTTGCAACGCATCATCTATTTGTTTGTGCCAAACTTGACAATGCAGTACTTATTTTGAAATGGGACAAACGCTTTGTTATTAACACCTACTTTCCTGCAATTGTGTTTCCACATTTAAATAACGCTTATTTGACTGCAAATGCAGGAGAAAAGCTGCAAAATGGCGATTTAAAATCAAATTTTTGAAGATTTCTGATTGAATAATACAATGATGTTGTCTGTTCCCATTGCGCTTTTATATTTTTAAATTGCATTTTATGTGTCTTGGCATGCTTTCTTCCACGTTTTAATGCAATAAGACTTTAATTAACTTACAGCAAGTAATGTCCTTTTCAAATATTTACCACGTGAGGTCCTAAGAGACCTCTCTTGGCAACCATCTGCGAAAAATTGGTTTGCAAGCTTAGTTGCGCAGTGCAGAACTCAACATATTCTCTTGGATGTCCACAAATCAAAAAACAACAATTGTATCGATCTTTCATTTTACAGTGCGATGCAATGTTAGCATTGCCCGCGGTTTGCGCAATAATACATTCCGGGGAATTTATTTACCTAAACATCAAGAGTGCTTCACTGATTGCATTAACATATTTATGATAGCGTACAAAATTTTGTATTATTTAATGACCCAACACGAGCAGTCGTAATACGGTATTGATTTCTTAAGTTTTTCAAACTGATTTCAAAAAGAAATTGAACAGTTTTATAAATTCAATGCATTCATACAGGGTGAAAAAAAATGTAATGCCTGTTTGGAAATAAAATTGACCGTCATGATTTTAAGTGACTTATGAGTATGACTTTGATGCTCAGCTACGAGGTCATTCAAAAGCTAAGTTTGTTAGATTTTCTAAAAGAGGCATATTTACAATTTATTAATTGTTGCCAATTGCATTCTGCACCGTTGGGTGAAAACCGATTTCAAATCAAACAGCAGATATGGCTAGGCTGTTTGCGCTGTTTTCCCCCTAGCATACATGTTTCCCTGCATTGCCCACCCATTCAGTGAAACAGATGTCACCTGAGAGAATGTAAGCATTGTGTATTCCTGTTGGATATTCGTTTCACTGCGTGAATTCGATAGGTGTGTATTGCAGGAAATATGCTAAGGGGCTGCAGCACAAACGGCCTGGCCATATCTGACGTTTATTGGCCGATTTCAAATCTGTTGTCCCCAAAATGTTCACAATATGGAGGGCAACATTTCTTGAATTCAAACTATGCCCATATCGACGAAGACAGACATCAAACCCACATGTGACGTTATAAGTAGATGTCCCATAGTGTGTAGTCCAACTTTGCTCATACTCATAAGTCACTTTGATTCATCACTGTCAACGTTATTTCCAAACAGGCAATACTTTTTTACACCTAGTATAGTCAGACAAACAAAAGAATAAACATGAAGTCCCTCCCTCATTGTGATGAAGGCTGAAGAGTTCAACCCTTGTAGCAGTTTTTTTGAAGCACTGGAGGTGCTATACCTCCAAGCATTTAACTACGACCAAGGTTTCCTGGCAGGAACTCCAAATTAAAGTCGCACTTGGACATGCTTATAAACACGTGCAACTTCATTGGAGAATCCCAACACATATTACTAATAGTATATCTTTCCTCATTGGAGTGATTGAAAGGGTTCTGCTTTTATTTCTTTGATATTCAGCTTTCTATTTTTGAAATATAACTCTCAGTCAATTTTTTTGTATAATGTGTTACAATTCAATTTTTGTGTCTTTTCTCTAAAAAAAATCCCCGACCAAATTCTCTTCAGACATTCAATCCCACTTCTGAATCGCCCTGTTTCTCGGTTTCGTTTTCTTTTTTTTTTGTGGGAGACTAGGGACGAAAGAGAACGATAAATGAGGACAGGTATATATGGGAGTAATCATGCTGTGGTTGCTGGGAAACAAGGGTTTTATCGTGAAAATACAAGAATGTCTAATCTGAGTCCAAGCCAATTTAGCTCAAGTAACAATGACCCCTTTCATGATGGAGTTTTACCGTCTTTGAACGAATGAACGATGGAATAGGGGACGTAAACTGTGTAATTGGTCCTCTGTGAATCAACGAAGTAAATCCGGAATGATGCTGACACACGAAACCCCTTGTTGCATGTTCCCCACTTTCTTTTCACTTTCCGTGATTTCAACTATTCATGTTCTGGTAATTCCGCTATCTTGTCGGACATTGAAATATAAGACTGAAGCGTTCAGTTTGCATACTCGGCTTACTTTGGTTAATGTTGCTGCACATATTCATTGCATGGAGAAACGTGATCTGCTGAAATATATCGCTTTACTAGATTTTATTTATGGCTTGGTGAATGATGTATTCGCAATTACCTGCAAAGCCTGCACTCAAGAGTGCTTCGAATTAAGGATGCAATTATAAGAATAATTAAACTCTTCCTTATTTTCTGTGCAAACGAAACTTTAATAACAATTTATTCCCTCATTAATTAAAATGTGTGCATGCCAAGTTGAACGATTCAGAATTTTTAAACATACAAAGTCCCAGAATATTAATGTGTTATGAAATTACTATCCCAGTTATCCCTAGAATTTTCTTACTGCAGTAAAATGCATGGCCAAAATACATACAATGTAGCAGTAATTTCACAGACACTATATAGTAAATATATTTAGAGTAACTGTGTATTCATGTCATAATAATGCCTGTTTATATCCGGCGTGTTTGTTTCGATCGGCAACAATTGCAGATTGGGGACCTGGATACAGAAATATATATAGGTTATTTGTAATTTGTCATGCGGTCACCGAGCTGTTGTTTTCCAGGACTCGTAAATTGAAACGCAATTTAACATGAGTCACAATAAATCATGATGTTTCAACGTGTATATATTATAGGTTGTTTAAATGAAAACATGCATCAAGTGTAATCTCTTCTGTCTATATAGGCTCTTGCAGTCAGCGAAAGAATAGTGCTGCATGTGCATGTGAAAAACATTGCACTGCGACAACTTAATTACCAGAACTAATCTGGGCAGAAGGAGGCGAGACTTTAAATTAAGACGATAATGTAAGCAGATAAAGTTGTTGAGCCACTCCAACTAGAGCTCTTTTCTCTTACGACGTCTTTATGTACTTGAATCTGAGAAGCCAGCCTAGCTGTACTGTATATATTCAGTCGCATATTCAGCAATCTATTTCAGTAATATAATTATTAATGGTTCGTTCTTAATTGTTTTAACATTGTGCTCCTTCCTGAAATGGCAAATTAAAGTGCATATATGAAACGTCTTCTAAAACTTTTGTGATGTCGTATTTCCCACGCAAATTGCTCCTAGTGCATGTCCTGAATATTTATGTATTTTCTTTATTCATTGTAATCACCCTATTTAATTCGCCTAGGTATTATTTGTTTATGATGCAAATGACCTTTTGTGTACCAATCCTTATGGCATAACCCATTCTCGCTAGTTTTATAGGATTCTAAATTCCAAACAAGCACATTGATTAAAAACTGAGCTAGAAATGGTCAATTTGAATTTTTGCATACAGTATGTACGTACTAAATAATGCATAGATTACATGAATCTGTTCTTCGAGTAACTAAAAATTCACATAGGCGATGGTCATAAATATGTTTGCAAGTTTGTTGTTTGTGCTTGTATAACATGTTCTATTTGAAATTCCATTAGCATGATATAGCCCAAAGTGTGAAAGTTTCACATTTACACAAGCAACTATAGTTAAATACCCTAAGTTAACATTTGCATCATTAATGCGTTTTAAGTTAAAATGTATATCGATCAGCAATGCACATACATTTTGTGAAATTTGCAAAGCTGCATTGAGCGCGACATGTTGCAGGAAAATATTTGCTGAATATACAATCGATTTCTTTATATTTTATTATAAGGGTTGAAAAGGGCTGCTATCTCACCTTGCACTCGCATATATATAAAATAATATTTTTCTCCATATAATGTAATGAGAATGGATAGGGAAGCTAGCTGTTTTCTGATCCGTGCATAGACCAATTCATGTTCATTATGCTGGATAAGTTGCTGAGAGACGCAAGATTTCCATCGTTATCATTGAAAGAACATTTGATGAAAACTGGCAACCGGGAAAATTAACTGCGTTTTTATAGTTGTCTAATTTTTGGTTTTATGCGTGCCTGCCTAGGAGGAATCATGCAAAGGTGCGTCCTGAAATAATTCATTCAGGCCATGGTTTTTGTCCCGCCTGCATGGATAGTACCAGAGATTTTGATAGCTACTTAGAGCTCAAATGAAGCAAGCAGAGAATGTGGCCATTGGACTGATAACTCTCGTTGGCCCTCTCTGTCTCTTACCTTCTCAGCTAGTCTTTGCAAGTCTGCTCAAAATGTGAAGCAACTATTCTTTTCTTGCTTGCCACGCTGCTCATTGCTGCAGTGGTAACCGTGCAATACTGGACTCTTTTGGGTCGTAACTCCCAGTGCTGCGTAAAAGCAGAGGAGCCAGCTTTATTACTCCTGCTGTTGCAGCTCTATAGTGTACACCCTTACCCATGCAACACGTTCACTTTCCCTATGTACGTTTGTACTATTGCAACAAACCGATGAGAATTAAAAATGACTTCTTTGTCGACAGCGCAAGGTATAATTTATTAATATTACATGCAACATTCCCCAAATTTATAAGTGGCAAAGTGTAACATCCGGTATCACATTGCAAACCACTTATATTACATAATTACGAGTACAGGGATCCTCCTATAATTGGATCCGATTGCCTGAATGTCAAAGAAACAACAGCCTGTTGGCGCAATATATCGAAAACAGCTGTTGCAGTATTGAGTTTGGACATAGGCGGATTTCATGGAATCACTGAAGCAACATATCAAAGATAATGTGTTTGGTGTGAGTATTTATGATGATTGGCTTAATTATTCCGAATGGTTTAATTATTTTACTTAAGTTTGATTACTAATTGATTGCATGCATAAATAGTACATCAATTTATTGTTAAAATATAATACAGAATAAGGGGTCTATTAAAAATTCAAAGTTCTGAAAGCTGCGCAGCATAATAGTAGTTTAAAACAGGAAATGTTCATTTTTTACATAAAAATGTAAATATTTTTTCCTGGAAACGTGAGGAAGATCCCCACTGCTTGCAAATTTTCATGCATGTGCCTCAGTAATAATGAATGACATGTCGTCAATAAATCGACCCAAATGATCCCAAGGCAATTTGTAACTAATGTGTTCTTATATGTTACATTAGGATTGAATCGATATTGTCTATAGTTCCAGGGTAGTTAAACCGTGGCTCTGGATAGCATTTTAATCGTATTTAATTATTAATTGCAATTGTTGTTGAAGTTTCTATAATATAAAACAATTTAAGACATGATAAATGTAAAGATTTAAATTGAAAACATATCACTTTAATTCTTTTTTGAACATAATAATACTGTATTAGTTTAAAGTCGTATCATTCTCTGAACAATATAATCCATCGAGTGGTTTCCTGCGTATAGATATCTTTTTATGATAAAAGAATTAAAATATCCATTGAACTATCATGCAGGTAAGTCTATCTCTTGGGACAAATGGCTCGCTTTGATCTAAATCTCTTGTATATCTTACAGATAATCGAGTTCAATTTATTTGCATGCATGAAAAATGCAACTATGGGAAATTGGCTGCGGCCAAAATGTGTGTCGGATTATTGCGAGAGTTCAATGTAGTGTATCGCAATGGAAAGTTTTAGGCAGAAGATGAATATTTCTGGAGTGATTTCACATGAGATTAAAAAGTAGGTATATTTCTGGAGAGTGCTTGGTGGAGAAATGAGCCGTGTGCATGTGCCGTCGTTTCATATATCGAATTTTAAATCTCTGGGACGGATGAGTAGAGGGATTAGGAAAATAATTGCATCCTCTAACATTATACCACCTAATGATCAGATGATGTGTTTGTTTTCGAGCTTAGTTGACAGATTTAGAAGTTGCAACTTTATATAGTCAGATTTTGCTGAGTTGTTCGCGTATGGGGGACGAACATCCAGAGCATAAAAGCAAATTTTTAGCATAATCAAGATGCGAAGCGTAACGACTACTGTTTGCCTTAATCCACTCTAGTCTTCTACTTATCCGCTTGGAGAAGCACAAAAAATACTCGGGCAATGCATGATGTAATTCGCTGAATACCTGGAATCAGGAATGAAATACGTACATTGTACCTTATGTGTGGGTTTTCTTTGTAATCTGTTCACGTTCTTCTGTGATGAAAAGCTTAAATTCTTGAAGTTCAAGTGGATAACAGTCAAGAGTATTCTTTTTTGGGACAAAAAGAATTAAAAAAAACACAAATCAGGTTTTCTAATAATATCTTTTAGACTTCATTCACATACAGCAGGAGTACCTACTCGTATTTGGTGGTGCAGAAAAACCGACAACATAATTAAAAACGAAAACTTATGGATTGAATGCAATTTTGTTGTTACATGAAGCTGATGCACAATTTTCTCCAATTACGGATTTCTAAATTATGATTTTGCGAAGAATTAATGCAGCTACATATATTGATTAAACAGTAAGTTTATACAAATAGCATCTTCGTTTTTGTAATAGGTGTAACATTTGTTGGACAAAGTACGAATTTGAACTTATTGAGACATAGTCTTTATGATTATGGTATTAAAAAAGCTGGTAATAAGATGAAATCGGTTTGTGGCATTTCAATAGAAAACTGATCTTAATTGCCTGGTCAGAAATTGACTTTGAATTGATCTGAATTCTATTACAGCTGGAAAATTCAGCCAGTGCCACTGCACAATTCCTAACGTTAGATTGTTTTCTTGAAAACTTTTGTGAATAAAATATTTGTTTCCTTGCGTCTTTTTCTGACGTAGTTGCCGATCATTTCAAAGAATTTTTGAGGTATAAACATGTATATGGATCGATTGCATACTGCCTCCTGTTAAATATGGAGCCATACTTATACTGGAAACGTTGAAGGGGTGTACTATACGTATTATAAAAACAATGACAAGTTGTGTGTTTCCGTCTGGACTTATTTAGTTGCCACGAAATGCAAGAGCTTGAAAGGCGAGGCTGACATTGTTGTTGAAACATAAGCTCTTATCCTCGTCATGACAGGTATCTTTATTGATTAATGTTGACGTCACTCAAAGTGCTTGCATCTAACATGTAGCCCAGTGTCCTCTCATGCATGCAACTGCCACAGTTCAAGCTTGTAAATATTAGACAAGCTCTTGCTCTCATCTATATATGTACCTATATCATCCAAATGGTTTTTTTCCCCTCTTCTTCCCCTGCCTTTCTTTATAGCCTCAGACTTCTAACCTCTTTTGTTGTGCCTAGAATGTTATTTGCGCATTGAGGATCTTGTATGCTCTGATCACGTACTCTATATTTAACGGGGCCTTCAAGGTTTGCTCTCCTGCGGCAGTCGAAACTCAGGCATCTTCTTGGGTGGTGGGATGTGTGTCATTCAGGATCTCGAAAGGCAAATCTCAGTGTGTGTGTGTTTGTGTGTGCGTGTGTGCGCACATCCGCATAGAGGGAGTGAGATAGATAGATATACTAAAAGATCTTGTAACTTCACGACTTTGATTCGGCAGAAAGCAAGGCACCTGTGACGGTGACTGATGACACATTGATTACCTGGAAGACTCTCGCATAGTGAACCAATCTCAGCTTGATGAAACGTCAAAGTTTATTGCAGTCCATGTTTATTACGCAGAATGATTCTTCCAAATAGCAATTCCCATTGCACTTTTATATACAGTGCACATACGTCGGAGCTAGGTCCATATATTCAACCTTAATTATATAGAATTATTTGGCACAATTGTTTATATATGATGGAGGTAATACCTTGCATTGATCGGGTAGCTACATTCTGAAACCAATTACAGCCACCTATATATGGATGGATAAATAACAACGTCTTACTTAAAGGATATGTTCCTCTTCAAAATTGAAAGTGCGCTTTTTCTATACATAGGCATGAGGCATTGTGTTAGAGCCATAGAATTTGTTGACTTGGTCGTCATGTCATCTTGTTTCTGCCCTTATGATGCGATCAGCGCCTGTCACATCAACACAACTGTTCATCCCTTGTCTACTTGTCTAATTTTATCTGACACAACAATTCATAGCGGCTTCTCCTGCCAAAAGGAAGGTGTGTTATAATTGCAGAAGCGGTTCATTTTACACTCATTTTCGCCTC
>WWPM01007036.1:0-18244 GCA_023279145.1 Glomeris maerens | reverse complement strand
AAGCGTTCCGTTGTATTAACATTAATTGCAAAAAAATAACAAAATACAACTATTGAATTGTGAACAAACAGCGATTTTCCTGTGCCTATGTTTAAAGGAAAGGAAACCATTTTGTGTTTAATGTAATTTCGGCAGAAAGTTGAGAAGTAAAAAAAAGCTGCACCAAAATATTTTGATTTGCAGTTTTCTATTTATTGGCAAATGTATGAAATAAACTTAATTAGTATATTGCATAAAGTACATTACCCTCGTTCAGTGGAATAGCGATGGCGATTCCAAAGAGTGCAATAAGACAGAACAGGAAAACTTTCATGTTTCTTTTCAAATTTGTAACTTGTGGAGCTTGATGGCACAAAAATCTATCTATTTGTCCACGGAGTAGTGTGTGCAGTATTTATATACAAGAGGGGGAGGAGTCCACGTGTAACCAGCCAGTATGAACTGGCTGAATGGTGATGGCATACATAGAGCTAGACAACACCCCACCTAAACTTATGCACTTCTGAGATATATACTCATCAACTATTCTGAAGAAATAAAGGAAATCATACGTCACAATTTCCGCGCTTTGTGTATAGGCTATGTCAACAAAATAAAAACCTATTGACATTTCACGGGCATTTTTAACCTATAGCTACACCTGAACCTAGAAAGGTGATTCATAATGGAAATTTGCGTTCAGTGGGAAAATTGTGACGTCATGATGTTGATGGGAGAGCAGAGATCTGGAGACGCACAAGTTGTTGGATTGCTGCCAGAATTCGAGAACAATTCAAACGTGTTTTTCGATAATTACTTGATACTTCCTTTTTGAGATACTATAATTTTCCACATGCAAGATTAGTCATATCTGTTAGTCACGTGCTTATGTAGCGGATGGCTGGTACGAAAAGCACTGTATGAATATGTCGCACAGTGCATATACATATAGTTTACCTTTGACGAAATTAATTTCCTGTGAACAAGCTTCGAGGAAAAACTAACTTTCATTTTTTATATTAATTCGTTGAAGGGCATGTGCCAAGGAGGAGTACCTACATATCCCAATTTCAATGAAATATTACCATACATGAGAGTGTCTAAATTTATCAGGTTAATTATTAGTGATCAGAGTAAATTGAAATGCCATTTCAAATGAGAGAAATTGGGAAAAACTAATGGAGTGTTTGATTATTCGAGCGAAACGAAGAGAACAGGTGGTTAAAAAAGAGAATTTTGGTGGAAATAAGTGGATTTTGCATTGGAAATACGTAGTACATAAGTAGTGTGAACCTGGATTCAATACTTATCTTTCGGTTGGTTTGGGGTCCTAGCTTGGTCGGAATATGGAATTTGTTATTGCATTTTTCTGAATTCATTGCAGGGAAGTGTTCAAATATGTGTATTGTCTATCTGTTTCTACCGGTCAACCATAAAAATATTGTCCTTCCTCTTTGAAGAGGCGCACTTCCGTTGGTGTGATCAGTGATCTGGAAATTACACTTATCAGTATTAACTGGGTAACATTGATTTTGCCACGTTTTGTAAAATAACCCAAATATAGGACACTGTTTGACAGTTGTATGTCACAATGTTTTGTTTCCACAATGTCCATGTGTTACTTCCTGTATTACGTTATAATTGCACACAGAAAAATGAAATGTGCAATAAGTTTTCATCGCAAACTATTTTTGCGTACGTAGAATTAATCTCCATTAGGTTGTAATTATTAGTTGTAATTTTGAATAATTCTCAGGACCGTTAGAAATGCTGTAACCATATTGTTTATATTCGGATTTTCCTTTTGTAGTTTTAGTTGAAGTGCATCAACACTAAAGTTGTTTAGTTTTCCTTTGAAACCTGCACAATGATATTGTCACTTTAGAATTAAGTTTCCCCTTTCAGTCATCACATGTCATGAAATCATGAATGAGTGTTGGAACTGCGTACGGAAGTTCTTTTTGTGAAATATAAATTTCTAACAAACCTGTCGACATGTTACTTGAAATGCAACCTGCTGATGAAAGTAATATTATTGTGCACAGTACGTAGGCCTATATCGTTTTCGGAAAACGCGTATAGATTTATTTTAAATTGTATCTGTAATTGAAATATTGTAGTATAAAATAATTCATACATAAAGCGATTAAAAATCAGGACTGAAACAATTTACATGTACTATACATTTTAAAAGGAGAGGAAACCTACTTTTCATCACGTGTATCATCTAAATTCAGAAAATAATTTATTTTAAGATAAGCCGGTATTTAGGTTTCACTTTATAAATTAACATATATGTATTAAGTTATTTTTACCACGGAAATATGAAATTTATTTCAGGTGTATCATATACGGTTGTGTTTGAATGAAACGCACACCATCTATAGAAATAACAGTTTTATTTCAAAAATATTGTGACCGATTTTAATTACAAAAACATTCAGTAATTATAAAATACATAATAGTTTTCTCGACATCCAAACAATCCATGAAGTACAGTTCAAATATATCCAGATCCTATTTGATCACTTGGAGATGTCGATATCACATGGGCGTCGAAAAGTTTGCGTTTGCTCGTGTATCCACTTGTTGGCAACTATTGAAATTTTCCATAAGTTTGCTTAAGGGAGTGCTCAATATTAGCATATTAAAAAAACTTTATTACCCCATTTTGATCCATGCAAAACTGGACAAGCGCCATGCAGGGTCATGTTATCTGGCTGGGTGTTCTTCCTTAAATTGTACCAAAATGCTGCTGATCCCTTCAAAAAAATGTAATTATTGTTTTCAAAATTTAACATCGGCATTAAGTATTTTTTTACTATTTCCAGATACGTATGCGATTTTATTTTTGACATTTTATTTTCTGATCGTGAGTCACAAGCGGCAATTATGTCTTATTATTATTACATCTTAATTGCCGTAATTATTTGTCTATCTCTTATTTTCTTCAATAAATAAAAATTAAGCTTATAAATGGTGCCAGTACGAAAAACGTTCTATCATTTAATGTCCATAATACCTTATGAGGCCAGACTGAGACTCCTAATTTTGGAAACGCTGTTGCACCCCCTCTTGCGACATCACTTAGCTGTAATAATACATGGTGATGAGAAATATAAACAACTGACGAAACAACAAATAAAAACCCAGTTGATAAGCTGAAATATGCTACACAATTATGGCATATGCGTCGCACATTAAACGTGCGTTGCTGCATTTTGTGTTGCATCTCATTTTATTTTTTTCAGCCAATTTCAAGACCACACCGACGCCATCTATCAGTTGGACATTATGTGCACCATTTGTGTGCGCTTTCTTTCACGGTACTAACTTTAGTATTAAAACATAAGTTTTCATCGAAGTATGACTTACATAAAACATGAAGGTGGCTATTCTTTCTCCATGTTCCCGGTCACGAGCTGGAATTTTCTCCATCTATATTGTATAACAATGTTATGTATGCCATGTATTCGATCATGCGCCAATTTTAAGATTTTCAAATTTTAATACCTCTGCTGGCGATTTATCCTTGAATATGTAGTCATGGTGTGGAACATAATGTCCTCCTATTCCGTAGTTCGCCACCTTTTTCAAAACAATATTGTTGACTTTTAATTTCATTTTACTCCAACATGTAGTACTAGTTGCGATAATATCGAAACAGTAACATTAATGGTGCTTATTTGACTTGTGGATCTAGTAAACATAGTGTTTTATTTATCCAAGCCGAATCCATTTTCTTGCCATTCGTAGTATTGCAGGAAAAAACTACTGAGTTTCAAACCTTTTGTCAGTGATATTATGTCAGCCAATGCAATTCAGAAAGGTGTTATAAAAGTACTACACGAAAAATAATCATAAAACTTCTGTCCAGGAATATTGTTGTGGAACCTTGCCAGGAGCTAGCACTGAAGGGTATAATGTGAAAACTCCATTGGGAACATAGACAGTGTATTTTACCTGAAGTGCTTCTGAATTTTCTGGGCCGAAGACATTTAAGCCAGTTATCCATGAAATTCGGTCCATTATATTTTTCAATACTGAATTTGTCTCGATGAACTCGTCGTATAACCACGTGTTTTGGCTTGTTCTTGTTACTGATACTTCGGATCCTTGGCCATCATATCGAATTACTTGAGATCGTTTTAGCTGAAATGGAGATAAATAATAATTGCATACAAAATTTGTAACAAATGTCCACAGTGACTATATTTGCTCTATAAACAGGGTGTAAAAGATAAAGTTCCCCTATGCATTGATTGGTCATTTGTTGTCAGGAACTCTAGCGAACCACCTGTATCATTGCTTAACACTGTCATGATATCAGTCCGGACAACTTCACTTTCTGCAGTGCACCTGTGACTAGACACATCCGCTTGCTGTGCTTATTATTGAACATTATGCAAAACTGTGCTCTGCACGTCATCTTACTAATTACATGCTGGCATACAATTTTCCAATTGCAACTAGCCATCTGAGATACACTACCAAACAGTTTTAATTACATTTAGAGTTTGCTTTTCAATAGCATTCCTTTGTTCTATCCTCTCGCCGAGCACAGCTTTCTTTCAGAATATAAGTACAATAAAACCATTCTTTTAACAAACCTCCATAATTTCTACTCGTATGTAATTGAACATTATGTTGAGAGATTCCACTAATAATTTTACCTTATGAAAGAGAAGAACCTTTTATGACAAGAGAAAAATGAACATTTAATGTACTTTACCGAGGGCTTTGCTGCATTTTTAATTACTGCAACTTCATTTTCTGAGAGGACGTTATGGAACGTGACAATTTCTGGGTCGGTGTAATGATGTTCCACTTTCACTGGTTGTAAAATAAAATATGGATCTCCTCTTGTTGAATATGTGCACTTCAACTGTGCTTTTTGCGATTCAGGCTGTCAAACAATAATATGATGTTCGTTAATGTTTAAAGCTCGAAATTGAGAAGTACTTATATAATTTTTGCAGATGAAGATAACCATGTCATGTTGCATTCCTATGACAAGGTACACAATTAGGGTGAATATTAATGGAATTTAGCGGTTTTGTTTTAGAGTCGTTGTAGAATTTTTATGCTAAGCATAAAATTACAAATTGAGGTGAGACTAAACAAGTTGGAATGCTTCAGCTAGATCATTTAGATTCGCGTGTTTACTTTAAATACTAAAGTTAGAGCGAGAAATTAATTTCAGCAATGTGTAAATTTGTTCTGTTAAGACAGTATACAGTATTGCAACAGATTCATATTCATACACCTAATTTTTACCTTTAACTCTATTATATTCGTACCAAAAGTTTTTCTCCTCTGCAAAGTGCTGCAAAATTATTATCAACATCATCCTTGTTAAATAAGGATTTTTCTGAAGTTGCTTGCTGATTGGATGGCCCAACCTTATCTGACGTAAATTGCAGTCGTCGAGGAAGTGATTCTAGAAATATCCAATTTGTTTTACTCTTAAATTTGCAGATTAATTCCAGTTTATTCAAGAAAGTAAACTGTGATACTAACCAGCTTGGGCGAATCGAAGGTCTTGCTGCAATCAAAAAGTATTTGTCATTACTGCTGAATATATTGATTTTCAAGTTGCTATGAAATATTTATATAGTAGTTACTTCTGTTACAGCTTGGTCTAGAAATGGTTTGATTTCGTTATAATCTGTAGTTAGATTTCCTTCAATGGCTGCCAATGTTAGCGCTTGCTCGTAGAACTCCACGGCATGTTGAACCATGCCAACATGGAAGGAATTTCTTCCCAAGAACAGGCAATCCCTTGCTGAAAAACTTTTACAATTCTGAATGCAGCAGTTTCTGCAATACATTACTGATTTTTCTTCACAGATATTATTGCAATTGAAATTTCAAATTTTTATCTCGTTCATAATGAAAATCGCGAATATGTTTGTCACAACATCATTCTAGCCTCATCTCCTATTAATTTATGTTTTTGTGATTCAGAAAATTATTATGTCTCAAGTGTTTCACAGAATTCTGTGTTGTATGTATACAAACCTGTGAGCCCCACTGAACTCGGTATTCCCTGTATATTTCCTCTGGATATGTCACTAGCATTCAATCTGTATGTATCTTTAAGACGAATCAAAGCTTGCGCAGCTCCTCTTAGATCGTCTTCTTCAGGCATAGGATGTGCAGCTCTTCTTGTCTGAATATCATACAGCACCCCTGCATAATAAAATACATTTCATGGTCAGCGAGTCCCAACGATTCTCTTCATGAACTTTAATGCTTTATCTGCTATCTGAACTGTAAATTACTACTGCATTAATGATTGATTTTTTGCAAAGTATAGTGTATAAATTCTATGACAATGATGTTGAGAAATACTGCTTTCCATATTTTTCCTAACATAAGTTCCATTTTGCTTTGACAGAAATACCAACTTTGCCAAATGTCATCATTCAGGTGAACTTCTAAGGATGCCCAATCAACTGTTAATCTGCGCATCATCTGGTAAGCTTGAACTGGGTTTCCTATAACTTGCTCGGCTAGAGTATCCTGGTCTTCCCCTGTGTGGTGTATTTGTTCTGAGGGTGACATGGTAATTCCTGTTTGCTCAGAAGCCAAATGACGATAATCTTCAATGTAACTGCGCCCAAGAAAGCAAGACGAAACAATGCATGGAATTAATTATCTATTTACAATGCATGTGTATTTCTCTTAGGTGTCAGTTGAATTGTTTGCAATACGAGAAGTGTTCTCTAAAGAGGTCGTTTGTTATATGCACGGCCTCTTTGCAAACCATGTCTATGAAGTGTGTGTGAACCCTCTTTTAGAAGAGGACAGAATATTTTACATGTTAGTTCCACTTTTACTTCCGCGTATAGCTCGATCCACAAATGATTAATGCACGTCACTTCACCTCTTATCCATGTCAACTACACTGCGGAATTCACGAAAAAATCTATCTGTGATCAATACCTATGAGCTGGCCTACATTCCTCATTACTTTTTCTCAACTTTCTCATTTTGCGAGTCATCCTTCATTCGAATATTTGTGCATATTGAATAGGAATGCGGTTAAAACTTGAGCTAATATCGGGTGCAAAATTCTTGGGCATGGAATTTGGCATTGGGGAAGTGATGATTAACAACCCCATTGTAAAGAAATTCTGTAGTATAAGGAATTTTGAGTTGTGTACGCAAAGAATTAAATTTTTTCCAATTATGAATTCTGTAGGCGCACACCATGTCTTCTTAAAATTATTGTATTTCATTGGAATCTTAATACAGTATGCCAACTCGGTGTAAAAATAAGTTACAAAAACTAATATAGGTCTCTAACAACGTATATTTTTTTAATATAAGCCTACTACTTGCATAATTTTGGCGTATATGTAGGAACTCAATGTATCTCAATTGATCTATGTATATATGTTGTAGGTTTCAAAGAATCTGGAATGAACTAATTCCCCTAACTTAACCAATTAGATTCTAATTATAGCTACAATTTAATTCATCAGTATTGAAAACGCCTTTCGGCAGAATGTGACTTAAAAAAGCGTGATATCGAATTTTGATTTGGAACATTATTTATATTTGTAGGAGTATACTCTTACCGTCTTACAAGATCCATCCTATCATACATTATGGAAAGGAACCCTTCTAAGATGTTGACTACTTGACTTTCAGTCTCCAGGACATTCTCCATAAGTGCGGTGGACGTATAGACCTCTGCCAATGAATTTCTGCATGATAGGGCCGCAAGAATGGTCAAGATGAAGACCTTCATGGCCGGTCACCCTCAAGGAGGACCTGCACAAACGTAAGTACATATAGCCATTTGATCTGCACGTTTATACCACTACCAGTTTCTCTCCTACATAACATATTTTTTTTTCGGCGGAAAACGTTCATGTCCCACTTTTCCCAATTGTGTACTTCGGAAAAGTACGCGTCATTGCCTGGATAGCACAATGAGATCCTGTTATAAACATAGCTAGGCTTACTGTTGACTTTTGGCCTTCGTTTCTTGTTTAAAGACAGAAAAATTCAAATGCGTTTTAGTGGAAAAAGTGTGACGAATAGCTAACAACATGCACGTGACATGCATGTGCATTTAATTAAGTATTGTTTCACGAATTACAAGTTTTCGTTTAACCCAAATAAGTTATACCGTATTCACACAAACTTTATGATTATAAAACAGGGCATGCAAAATAATGTGCCAGTAAATAGAATCTTTCGATCACTACGTTTGAATTACTGGTGTGTCCTAAAGTTTGCTTTCCATATGTTATATCACTTCCAGAATAACTGTGCATTCATTTGCACGAAGTTGCTTTACAATTTTATGAATGTAATTAATCAACATTTTTTTATTTTATTTTATATTATGTCTGGTATTAAGACAACTGTCAAGAAGGGATTACATTTCATTGCGAACCTTCAATACTAATGTCCATAATAATAGCTGCAGTAGAATAATGAAATGGATACAATAATGTATAGTGTTTGCAAAAAAATAATTTTGCTTTGCAATTTTGAATATATTCGAACCTAATTTGCGCTTTCTATTTTAAAAATACGCGTTACTTCGAGACATTCGACACGTATGGCATCTTTAATAATGCCATATACATTATAATAGACCCAAGTATAAAATATTACTTTTCATCCTCTGTGATGTCATTTAATAATTTTCTTCTGAAGAACGCGTTTCATTTCCTGCATGCTATGCAATTTGCAATTTCACTTGGTGTGGAAATTAGTAGGGATAGGAGTATTATATGCCAAATATCTTAATGTACGAGTATTATAAAGTATATGTACTTGTGAAGGATATACTATGCGGACAAAGTATTTACTACTCTCTATAAGGGAATTTGCTTGGATTTCGTGAAAGTAAGACAGATAAAAATTTAAGTATATCAAGAAGAGCTTCGAGGTCCACATTGGGTCAAGACAGGTCGGGTCAAGAACGCTGTACACTGGGATCATGCGACCCAATTTAGCATTTCAGAGCTAATACATACTGTATACACACAGTTATACCATCAACACGTTGAGTACTTGCTAAACAAAATGGCCTTTCAGATGCAAAATTATATCTTTCAGAAATAGGTTGAAAATTAGTTGCAAGTGATGATACCCTGAGAACCTGTTTATGCAGTTGACACTAATACATATTTTCCGTACCATACTTTAAAATAAAAATAAAGTAGTACATTTATTTTATTATTATTTAATTACTGAGTTGAAGTATAATTATACAGTTTGTGATATAAGTAGACAAACAAGATATATGGAAATTGCATGGAAATGAGTTGTTTTAGAAACATTTAGAAAATTGAAATCACTGTTGCAAGCAGGATCAATCTTTGTTATGATAAAAAAATAAGTAACGGCTTCTCTTTTCTAGGTCCATAATTAAAATTTGCCGACGATTTATCAGTTTAAATATGAATGTACTATTCAATTTATTTGGAGCGATTTATAAAGTTATTGCCATGACCTACGGCCGTCATTATCACGCTGTACACTTTATAGGCTGCATCATGCAATCGCTCTACAAATCTCACAATATTTGTGCTCGTTCCCCTATTTTCATTCAAAATGAACTATTGCAATATTTCCTCAAATGTACATATTAGAATTACTCATGGCTTTTGATTCGCTATTACGAATTACATATGTGTGAAATCCTGCAACTATTTTGATAAATGTATACTACTGTGGCATGATTGTTATGTTGCAAATTTTATGTTGCAACCGTTAACATAAAGTAATCTCATAATCCCACTGCAAATTTGCAAAGAATGGGATTACCAAATGACCTATGCTGTACATGCAGACTTAAAAATATCGTTTGATGGCATTGTCTGCTCATGCACAACAATTAAGATGTAATATTGAAAATGGTTTTCTATGAAAAGCTGATGTTATAGCATTCACGGTATGCGTGGCCAATTGACTAGAATGAAATGCGTGTCATCTTGTGAGATCAATGAAGTCTTAATCCTAACCTCGATTCACATTCCATGATATTGTGTACTGATATTGCATCTTCTATTGCATTCATTGCGAAAAGAAAGCAACATTTTTGCAACCGGGAAAGTTGTTTTTGGCATATATTTTGAAAAAAAGGCATTCCAGTCGTTTTTTCATGTTTTGCCACAATTGTTTTCACTGGAAGCAGTTTCAGATGGATCAAAATTATGAAAACTGGAATTAAAAAAACGAATGTTTTTCTGGTACATATCTACAACTGAATAATACCACTCGCAAGTCGTAAAACAAGATAAACTTGTTTTTTGTTTCATGGGAGCCTCTCGTGATGTTCAAACAAAATGTAAACTTCTGTTCTATTTTCCCAATAACATTAACAAATAGCGAACAAATTGCTACTTAATTTTTAATATAGATCGAGTTTAAAGTAATTATGACCATTATAAATGCAGCAATTTATTGCTTTTGAAATAAAGTAGGCTATTCATTCATTTGTTCTGTTTACAATATTCAAAATGTTTCAATTTATAATGTACTATTTAGGTTCATTGGTTTCGTTTTTAATTTTTTTTGCCGATATTGGTCTTGAATATTAATTACGCATTTATTAAATCAAGGCCGTGAGAACGGGACAAGGTGCTTAGTGCCACATGCCACTTTAACATAATTATTGTATATTTAGAATACGTGACCTTCATAACGATTTCAAAATTGGAAAATTTTATAATGGAAGGTTTGTTTGTTTCGAAAAATTGATGCTACCAGTGAAAAACCGCATTTCTTTAAAACTTTTGTTATGATGCATCCTTTTATTATTTTTTGCACTCTTTATTATATGCATATACTGTACTTTCTCTTTCAGATCGTTTTCACACTACTTAGTTCATAATTTTATATATGTGTAGCTTTCTACATTATTTTGAATTGGCCTTGCGATATGCATGTTAAAATTATAATTTATGAAATCCATTTCACTTAAATAACTTTTATATGTCAATTTGAATATGCTGAATAAAACCGAAATTTGTAATTTTCCCTGTCGGAATTATAAGTAAAGGACAGTATAGTAAGGCATACTTTTGTATTTTTATTATTACTATAATTGAAAGCTGGGTTTTTGGTAATTTCAGTAGCTAATTTTGAACGTATTATAGTGAATGATTTAGCTAGCACCTTTTCAATAGCTTTTCAAACTTGAGAGCAGACTGTCAAATATATTTTTTTGGGCAATGAGAGAGGTGTATAAAAATATCAATCTGATTACAATCGTAGTACACGCAAAAATCAACTTTGCTTTTGTTTTTTACTTCAGAAACCATTTTTAGTACTTAAAGATGAACTGATAGGGAGTTATTTTCGTTTTTCAACTTCACAATTTCCTGTCAAATATCTAGGTTTAGACTCTTGATACATCCCATACGTGCTTAGTTTGTGAATTTCTTCACGCATTATAACATGGCCACCATAATTGAAATATACGTTGTGGGCGTAGCTAACTTCGTAAACTTTAAAATATTATTATAACTACGTACTTAACAAAATTCAAATTCGATTCTATCCTGGGATATCGGTTTTTGTTATCGATACATGTTTCATGTAAATTTCACGGTACTTAGGTACGTACCTTTTAAAACTTTGTGGAGTGAAATTTAATCTAGACTGCTGCGATATTTTCATTTTAAACCAGATTCTGTAATAACTTTTATAGCTATACAATAATTTGGCAGGCAGGTTATAATAGAGTTGATTCATTGTTGACTAATAATGTGGAGGTTTTGATTGATGCTGCTTCTAGAAATAGGTGACAAATAAAAGTGCGAAGCCGCGATTGTTCACTGGTGTGCATCGGCAGAATAGTAACAAAAGTAGCAAGTGGCTGCTTTTGTGTAACCAAGGACTTGATGCAACTATTGAACACGTACGCCAAACTTTGGCCGTGATGTGGTTCTTGGGAATCATAATGACCCAGAAATCGCTCATATAGCACCCCATAGGTAATTCGAGCAAAATGCGGTCACAGCTTCTTTTACCTATTACAAGCAAGTACATTGTACTGAACACCTTCACATTATCCAACAAACGTGAAAGTTGAAAAGAAGGGGAGGGGATATAATATTCGATGTGAATATGAAAATGTACGACTGTTTATTATTCTGAATTCTCATTTAGAATCTGCATTGCCATTTCAGCTAGGTTTAAAGTTTTAGTATTCTAGCTACAAAGGCAGTAACAATATATTTTTGGTAGGTTACGCCAGGTCAGGGCTTCTGTTGTTCATTTTGGTGTTGTATCCATCTATGTTTACACAAGCGTATTATTGAGACAAGCAATCATGTGATGATTAAGTTATTCATCCTTGTATTTTCACGTTTTTAGTTTTTCAGCGAAGAGGTGATGAGCGTAAAACCAATTATTTTTTTATGAACTGCACCAAGGAAACAAAGAAAGCCTGCCAACATATTAATAAATTAAAAGTAGGCTATAGGTTAGTTCCATAAAAAAACAGACAATATTTTTAAGTGTGTATGTATGTATGCTTCTTCGAAAAACAAGTCTGCGCTTTTGTGGAAGTTTGACACAATTGAATCTTCAAATTACTTAATATAAAATTTTATAAAACGATCTTGTAATATAGGATTTAATTTACTGGAAATGCGCATTTATGAACTTGAATAGCATTTTTATCTGTATATTGACATATGTATTAAATACAGTGCGAAAAATTTTCATACTAGTAATTTCTTATTTCAAATGGGAAATTGTAATGCAAAAATTGCATATAAAATGTATGTAATGTTGGCAGCATAGATAGGTTCTTACTCAGGAAGGAGTTTGTCGTAAGCTGTGTGACAACTTGTATAGACTTTTGCACGTAAATATAAAAAAATGTTTACTGGTTTTCTTGTCTTACATTATTGTATAATTTTGCTACTTTTATCGCTTTCGTTTGAATTAATTGGAATATAAAATGTGTTGCTAAAATGTTATGAAGACACTAAACTGAAGTCAACAAATTCACAGCACTATCTTCCGTCATTTCCGCTTTTTTTCTCAAACGAGTTCCTTCCCACTCCTGATATATTACTGGATATGCATTAATTAGTAGATGGACAGAAGGCAGGAATGCAGAGAATAGGACAAGTTTTCAACTTCCGTAGCTGCACTATATAATTTGTACGAATCATGTCTTTGCTGATAAGACATACTTTGCAAAGCTAAAATTAAAATTATCTAAAGCTTTTAAAGAATAATATCACGAACGGTATTTCGGCACAGATTACTTACAGATGATGATGACCCAAAAGCTTTTTGCGAGGGAAAAACTCGAAAACGAATGAATTATGAAATTTTTGCGGACATTACAATGGGTCATGCATGCAACCCCATCTTCCCTCGTTATACATTTTTGTTTCAATAGATTGTATTAAACGAAAGCATCCGTTGTTATTTTGTCGTTCATGCAGCATTCATTCCTCTGACCTCTAATTTCCACGCAACCCTTTTTTTAGAGGCAGCAATTTTTACTTCCGCTGCGCTTAAACTGAGGTCACTGTAATTTGCGAAGTCTTGTTGGATACTTATATATCTGTTAGGAATTTTTCGTTCATATAGGTAGTGAGAGCACAAAAGAAACAATAGCAGGAAGCTATCACTTGCTACTTTGGAATCTTAATTTGACGTTCTGAAGTGAGCAATAATTACAACTTATTTACAAGCCTTCACTTGCTGCAACTTAAATTCACGCGATTCGATCTTCATTAATCTAAGTTTTCTATATTAGAACTTGTTAATATTGATACTAGTATTTTTTGAATAAAAATTAGTAGATTTCTCAAATTAACCTTTCAGTTTTATGCTAAAAAGGTTTTTTTTTGCTAGACATGAGAATGTATGATTACATTTTTCCTTATAGTTCTACAGCTGCCTGTTTGGGGAAAACTGTAATAAGTGATGTACACTAGGCCTAATTTTATTAGCATGGTACGCTTCAACAATTGTAACTGACATTTTTACTACGTAAATGTGCACAAAAAACTCAATGCGCATGCGGAATAAATCTTGCACCTGATCATAAAGTTAAATTCATAGAATACACATTTAAGTATCTATACTGGAACCAAACTAATGTGCCAGTGTAAAAACTATTGTTGCACATGTTTTTTTTTTACTGAGAAATGCAAATATAACTTCATATACTTAGGTCAAGTGGTGGAAGTTTGACCGAGCGGTTTTATTTTGGTATAAATAGCACAATTTTACTGTTATGAAACGGTGAACATACGGGAAGTACTATATATTATGTTGTAATTAACTGATACATATTGACATACCTTTGTTTGATGCCGTTTTGTTGATGAAAAATGACGATCTGCACCACGGCATACATGTGCTTGTGAAAATCACTATTTTGTGCACTGACGTCACGTGATTCTTCCACCAGTCAGAAAGTTGAACCGCCTTCTAAACACGTTCAGTATCCTTTAGAAAGATTACCATCTACCTGTTTATTTTTTTTCTGCTGCGGTTTTTCTGTATGTGGCATACCTATAGTCACATGACAAAGTAGCCAAAATACAAGCGATTGACAATAAAACTGCAGCCAAGTTTTTATATATCTTCGCATCAGTAACAATATCGCATTGCAACTAAAGAATGCCTGATATTTTCCGCATTAGATCTGTATCGAGGATTCCAATATAGCAAGTCTAGTATCTATAGTATTGTACTTTTGAGTGTTTTTGGCCAGTCATGATATTTTGCGTAGCTTTTCTCCTGCTCCAATATGTGTCATCCCATTCATACCTGACAAAGGCGAAAGAAAACTAGAACTTAAGACGTTTTTTCCTACAATTGTATAATATTTTGTACGATTTGAAATTGAAAATGGAACATTCACAATTGTGGTTTGGGAAATCTTTAATGACTTGCCCTCCTATTTACTGACTGTAATACCTACAAAGACATATACAGTACATTGACAGTGTGACGTGTATAATGAATTCGTGATAATTGCGCTGGTGCATGGTGGATGCAGAAATTGCATTATAACGATTATTAGCTCGTCAAACATAGCTAGCCTGTTAACATTTTCACATGACTTTGCACTTTACTATTGGTATAACAATTCCCTGTCACCAAATTGTATGGCGAATGCCGTGCATGGATGGTAAAATCTTTGTTGTTTCTTCTTCTTCTTCTTCTTATTATTATTATAAGCACTGATTTACAAAGATATGCAACTGTACAAATTTTCCGGTATATTTCACATCATGCGCAGTAATGGTTAGTCATTTCCATGAAACTTTTCTGTTTTAATATGGAAGAGGGCCACCCATGAACTAGGTATTATGTATATTACATAGTATTTATTATGTGGGTTTTCCGGATTTAGTGACAGTCACATCGCACCCTTTCCAAGTTTGTTATCGGCAAAATTTAACCCGTGAAAATTAGGGGCACTGGGGTGTGCACATAAATCGTTCGATGACATGAATTTGCATTTGTTGGGTGTATTCGGCTGTCACATTTTAATAATATCGTCTTCCATTTTTTGTTTCATAGGACTATGTAAAAATTCATATGCAATAAATGTAACAATGCTAATGCCGACTCGTACTTTCGTACTACTTTCGAAACGCCACCTGTGAATGGACGCGCAAATGACATTACAACATTATATATCAGGAAATGGTGCTGTTATGAAATTAAATTGACCAAATATGCAATGCAAATGAAAACAAAATCAATGTTTTTTGCCTTCGACGAATACATTTTTTAGCATTTAAAACATGACTATCAGTTTCTGATTTGAATAAGATCCTCACTGGATCTCCCTCACAAGATAAACATGTCCCATAAACCTTGTTTTAAACCATGGACTAGCCCCTCCCCCCACCATAGTATCCTATAGTACTGTATTTATACTTGCTTAAATAACAAAAGTATAGTTTTGCAATAATGTCGCACAGTGATAACACGTGCCCTCTGACTGGTGTACAACATATTATACAATGCCGTTTTGTATCTGATATACCCACAAGCCTTTACCATTCAGTTTCTTAAACGCAAATTGTAAGTTTGATTACTGATGTTTAATACATTATTTTAAGCTCATCTGTGCAAAACAAGCTATGTATGTACTTTTAATTCATTCTCTCATTCCAAGAGTAGATGAATGTCTTTATCCACTCTTGATAATACCAAGCACAGATAAAGTAGGATGTAACGTAGCTAATTTTAATGACGTTTCATCTCAAGTGACGTAGGCACTGATGTCAATAGAGAGAATAATAAGTAGGACACCAGTACCTATACGTCACTTCAGATAAAAACGGTATAATTTTTAGCCACGTTATCAAATGACCGCCCCATGCAGGTGTTCAAGTGCTGGCCAAGTCGCCCCCTCCCAAAAAATTGTTACTATAATATTTCCTGTTCTCTTATTGTATTACTTGTTTCATTGCCACGCCACAGTTCATTTATAACAAGCATAGCCCCTCCGGCTAATGAGTTTATTGTGTGCATGGACCTCTTCAGCTACAGATATATTGAGATTTCCATATGAAATTACAGAATTGTAAGTTTTCTGGCTGGCATCCAAGTTAAAAGTAAAACCCCTGGGCCCTTTTTGGTTGAAAACTGGTATACAATTAGCATGATTATCTGGTATGTATTACTTTACTTATGTATGCAAATTACGCTATTGAAATTAAGCAGTTATTATTACATCAGTCCAGTGCACACTTATTTCGGTATAGTACGACGCCTGGCTGAAACCTTATGAATTCCTCTCAGAGATGGATTTTCTTTTTGACATGAATTTGAACTTGTCAACATAAATCTCAAAAGTAATAAGTGGTCTAGCTACTTTTCTCTCAGATGTCAAAAGTATGGATCTTGGATTGATTCATGGGTTATTGTCAACGACCACTTATTGTAAAATATAATGCCATTGAGACTCTTTCTTCGTGACAAACTGCGTGCAATTTCCTTTGTAAAAGTAGTACATATTTGTAAATATATATAACGCCTAACATTTGGGAAATGGTGAGAGACTTATTCCAAAAAACGTTTCTTTTATTGTGAGAATTGTTATGTTGAAAATGATTGAGAGTTATTAAGTTGGTTCCACATAAACATATTCTGACAATGTTCAACTTGTAACTGATAATGTTCCTTCTATTGTTGTGCATCATCTTCAATACTCATCTGCCCTAAAAATATCTTGTGTTACCCGCCAGATCAGTAATTAGACCTTAGGAGGCATGTATTACAAATGTCCGCAAATATGTAAATGTGCGTTATTACACATAAAGACTGTATACATTTGGCCGTTGTACTGTACAACTGAATGACATTCACATAAAATATTGAATGGTGGTCTTATAAATGTGTTCATGAAATATTACGCGTTTTATATTAACATTTTGCTGCTTTCTCAAAGTGTCGTATTTAC
Organism: Glomeris maerens; assembly: GCA_023279145.1. Taxonomy (NCBI): domain Eukaryota; kingdom Metazoa; phylum Arthropoda; class Diplopoda; order Glomerida; family Glomeridae; genus Glomeris; species Glomeris maerens. The sequence goes on along the minus strand of WWPM01007036.1, from coordinate 834 downwards.
TATATGACCACCATTGTATCTTTAACAAGTTGAACTATAATACTATGTCCGCATGCTGTGATGCGATTGTTAAAGGTGAACTGACAGGAAAAAATCAATAATTTGTTATTCCATCCTCCCCAAGAAAGTTCCATCGGCACGACTAGTGTTTCGGCTAATTTTTGATCGCCATCATCAGGTGTCGGAACTTTGTTACAAATTTTCACCAGCATGCTGGTCGGTGGAACTTTCTTGTGCTGAACTGACAGTTTTTTTTTTAATGTACCCTGAAAATTGCAGTGTAGAACAATCACAAAAAATAAAACTGCAGCTCATTGGAATTATTGAAGATATTTTAAAGCCAAGCTCATGAATTTTACGTGGATGTTGTGTTGCTGTAGAGGAGGGTGACTAATTAATACAAGCAGTCTGGTAATCACTGACAGACTTGCAATGTTGAAAGTACCCTGTTAGTACCATACCATATATATTTTTTTTGGTAGGTGTCAAAGGATCTGTTAGCATTTAGCATTACATATTTCAATTAATGTGGTACCTTAAAAATAAATACGTGGCAGTTCACTTTTATAAGCTTGGATTGTATGCATGCAATATTGCAGTCGATGAATATTTGTTATTTATTCCGTTGTGCAATCCTACGTACCTTTCCAAAAGTTTCTTTTTCTTTCGGTGTGCATGGATACAATTTTTGATTTGCATGAACTATATCCCTTTCGATCATCAATAGGAAAATTCGCATTCAATATGTATTTGCGAAAATGCAGTGTTCAAATTTTGTACGCAGCTTAATGAGCCAAATTTGATGATGCTCTACGACTTATACAATTTAATTTG
>WWPM01007022.1:0-15934 GCA_023279145.1 Glomeris maerens | reverse complement strand
TCTTTCAGGCCTTTTTGACCGAATAGAGAGCAGAGTTTTAAGCTATATTCCATAAATAGCAGATGGCATCTGAGTGCATGCCGGCATTCTGTTGTCATGGTGCTGGGTGATGTGCATTGCTTTATGGTTTGGACCATTGAGTATTAAGACAGTAAGTTAATGGTCCATTGTCATTGCCCCTAGAGTACAGTTTAGGCTATACTGGCAACTCACAGATGGGCCAAGGCGAAAGTAAATTCAATGGGAAATCTTCTCTTACGTATACCAAACTATGTTCAAAGTCACAAATTGCATGGCCCATAAGATCTCTTTTACTCAGTCAGCATTTTACCTCTTAAAATTGTAAAATATGACCAAGTGCGATAGGTGTATAAATAGTGTAAAGTGCCACAATTTGAACTCCTTACAAAACTCATCAGAAATTAACCATGCAATTTGCCGACAAACATCTTATATTAAATTAAGGGTGTTCATTTGTGTACCATTCATGTATTACATCATGAGTGGACTTCAATTACTTGATGATCATTCATGTAAAAAATTCCTGATGATCCATGGGCTGCTGATCAATTATAATATTTACAATGCACATTGGTTACATTGGTAGTTGCATCTGTTGGCCATGCAGTAATTTTTCGACACTCATTTGGCACTGCATGCATAGCAAATATGTAATTTAAAATGTAATCACAATAAGAGTTTAAAGGTTTTAATGCGTTTGTTTATAGGCAAATCAAATATAATATATAATGTATATGGTAGCATGTGGCCTTAATGTAATCTCTTTTTGATCGGATTACGAAGTTTTCAACAATTCACTGCTCACATTATTTCCGCTTCAAAATAATCTCATTAATGCAACTTCATTTTAATGAGTACAAAACAATGTGCATACAGTATATGTACATATCGTCCCCCTTATGACAGAAGTATGAATGTGCCAATTTTCACTATGCTGAGTTAATCACTTGATTGGATCGCTTATTTTGCTATCTATGTTATGCCAGAAAGGCGAGTGTGTCAATTTTTTTTTTGAAAATCTGCCTATAAAATTTATGCAACAATATTAGAATTGTAAAGCATGTAGAAGCTAAAGGGTATCCTGCAAGAATGGCTGTATGGATTTAGAGCTGGACGTAGCACAATTTACTGCATTGATATGCTGAATACGTTGATTGATAAGGAATTAGCAAAAAAAGGGGACAGAATTATGGCATTCATCGTAGATCTTAAAACTGCTTTTGACTCGCTTGACAGAACGGAGTTGATGAAAGAACTGAAAAGGGTAGGGATAGAAGGGAAACTATTGAAAAGTATCATTATGATCTATGGGTAAAAAAACTAAATGAAGTAAGAGGAGAGGAGGGACTTCCAGAGAAATTTTGTACAAATAAAGGGGTTAGACAGGAATGTCCCCTTAGCCCTATCTTGATTAATTTATATATATAGGAAGTCTTGGGAGGTGGTTTGAAAATAATCACGAAGGGGTGATATAGCAGGGAAAATCAAAATTTACATCCTGGCCTATGCAGATGGTATTGATGGCGAGAATGGCAAAAGAACTACAGAACATGATCAACCATTTAAAAAAGTTTCTGACACAAAAAAAACTAACATGAAATGTGGCAAAATCGAAAATAATGTTGTTTAAAAAAGGAGGTAGAGCAGCAAAAAACGAATTTTGGAAGTGAGGTGCGGAAGAAATTGAGAAAGTTAACTGCTTCAATTTTTTATATATGTTCCAAAGAAATAATGGCCATGAAGTACAGAAATAGCGATGAGAAGAATTTGGGGATTAGGAAAAAGAAATCTATCGAAATTATTGATTACGAATGAAGCTCTATGAAGTTATGGTGAATTCCATTTTGTTTGATGGGGTAGAAGTTTGGGGGTGGTCATACTGGAACGGACTGGATACGATGAGAACTAAATAATTGAGGTGGGTTTTAGGATTGCGTTGGAATTCCCCAAATTACCTAATTTTCATGGAGACGGGGGAACATTCTGATTGGGTGAAAACAATAGTAAGAGCACGTAAATATGAAGAAAAAGTACTAGCATTAGAGGAAGGTCGATGAATTAAAGAATGCGTGATGTGGAGAAGAGGAAAGAAGGTGGATGCAGTTGTATGGAAATGGAGAAAAGAAAAGCAAGAAGCATTACAAGAGTTAGAACTAGAGAGATTAGAATATGAAGGGTATAGTGTACAGGGGGAGTTGGGGCGACGGGTCTCGGATGTGATGCTGCAGAAACGAAATGAACAGATACGAAACTCCCGTTTTAACACGTTATATGAAGAGATGAGACCAACAAGATATAGAGCGCAATATTTGGCCATGAATCTAAAAATTAAAGCATTAGCTAGAGTTCGTGTAACTGCAATCGCAAATGCATCAGAATATTGGAGAGAAGAAAAGGATAAACTATGCCGATTATGTGAAAGAAGAAGAAACACTGCTTCACTTATTAGATGTGCATGGGGGGACAAAAAATGGCTACAAAAATGTGGCTAATGAAAGTGCGATGGAGGTCGATAGTTTGTGAAACTGTGTTTTGAGTTGGATGCTAAAGCAAAGCGTTAGAAAAGAATGTGAAACTGGGATGGGCTTCGTTATTTTGTAATGTATGATCTTGTATGATTGATACTGTAATGTCTGAGTGTGTAGTGATGGTAACCTCTTCTAATCCTCCGTTCGGAGGGAAGAAAAAAGTTTATATATGTGCAAACATGAATTACATGTGAGGGTATATGAGAGCAAACGGTATGTATTTTTAAGAATTAAATTTCTGAAATAATATTTAAAAAGCAGTTTTGAATGTTTGTATGTGCATATGGATCGAGCCTATATTCTAATGTGTTAAATTACTAATTTCTAAGTTTAGAAAGTTATGTATGCTGGATTTTTTAGGGGAGTTTGAGTTATAAATTATATTTAGACAGAATTATGGAATATTTTTTAAAATTTAAAGCCAAGCATACAACCTTGAGGCAAAGCTGCATTTTGAGAAAATGCAGCTGGATTACAGCCGTTTGTCCTAGAAGGATGAGATTTAAGCCCGTTTTATCGTTTCAGGTAGCTGCTTCAAGTATAGCTTTGGCACAAAGAAAAAGGAATGGAAATGTTTAGTTCTACAGCCTCTTGCATGTGTAAGCCTAAATTAAGAAATTGAGTCGCTATTTGCATTTGACCTTGGTTAGGTCTAGCTGCATTTAAAGCTACGATCGTTATCGTTTGTGCAAAGTTTGCAGAGATGGATGTGCGAGATGGGCACAAAGTCACTGTACCTGTTTATTAAAGAATTTCCATTTAAATATGCTTTTGTTTGTTTTTAGGCAAATGACCTGAATGTATAAAAATAATGTGATTTAAAAAAATTAAAATAACACGTGGTCCTGAGAAATTATGCTGATCTCTCTTCGTTAAATTTTCGCAATAATTTCATGTTAATATTGCCAATTTCTCATTTAAAAATATCCATATGTAAACCAATGTAGTGACCTGTGGCAATAAATGTTTTAATGTGGGCCCAACTACTCGTAATTAATTCAAAGTTACATTGTGCATATTGTCATGAATAATTAATTATTTTGTAAAGTTTAATTTAACTTAGTCACCAATGTAACAGCTGTATGTACAGTTACATTCGCATTTCACTATACATTAGCAAGTGCATAATGTATAGTACTATACCGGGTGAGTCATAAGTCCCATGTCACCCTGTTTTGTTTTTTTGTAAATAAGGCTAGAAGGAATGGAAACACACATGGCAAGTCCGAAGAAAGTTGGGGGCTAACTGACAATGTGCCCTTTGGTGGCCTTGAGAGGTGGTATCACGGTCATTGGAAAGCCAACTGTTTTGTTGTTGACGCTAGTCGGTTGATACCAATTAGGGAATTGTTGAATGCCATGTTTTGAACATACAGTGAAACCTGTCTACATTGGACACCATCGGTGCAGCCAAAAAGCGTCCAAGTTAGACAGTTGTCCAATATATTCAGGGGTGATAAAATTTTTTAAAAAAGTATTGCTTTTATTTATCATAAAACACTTAAGAGGTAAAAAACAAACCTACACATGTAAACAAGTTAATACATTTTACAATTTATTAAAATAAATGGTAATATTGGTTTTGTTTTTTTTTTCAAATTAAAAAATTGCTTGCCACCCAGATTAAAGTGAGTTTCAAATAGTTCTACGTCATTATCTGCAGCATATTTCATGAGGTGTGAGGTGTTACACCCCCTTGCAGTTCGAATTCAGTCACTGGCCGTCACGTGCGTCTGGAAAACGACCTAGCGACCACAAAGGAGCCCAGAAATGCAGTGAAAACGTCCAACTTGGATAGGTTTGCTATCATTTTGTGCAGATTTCCCCGTCTAATGTCTAAGGTAGACAGGTGTCCAAAATATCCAGGGGTACCACAATGTTAACTCTATGGAAGTGATTCTGTGCATAAAAAAAGTGATCAACTTGACCAGGTGGCCAACATTTTCAGGTGTCCAACTATACAGGTTTCACTGTACAAGTATTACAACAAACCCAGTGAAATTCGGACATCCAGCGCAAGAGTTATAATGAAAAAAAGGGGCTGGGCAGCCCCTGGCGAACGCAGGGATATACAGGTGTCCCGGTATGTGCTTCCCTGCCTTGCAGTTGCATGCTGTTCGTGTAAAACAAGGCCACCAAAGGGCACATCGTTAGTTAGCCCCCAACCTTCTTCGTTCTTGCCTTGTGTGCTTCCATTCCTTCCAGCTTTATTTACCAAAAAACCAAGGTGGCATAGGGCTTATGACTCACCTGGTGCATACTTTTGCATATATTATGGCATTTTATCCATATGTATACAGAACAACAGTTGAATGAAAAACCTACTTTTATAAATTCGACAGGTGCATGGTATTGTCGACTAAAAACGCTTTTTTGTATACTTATGGCAATAGCATTTATGCATGGAGTTGTTTTAATAGTTTATAGTTTCCAATTAAGCTTTTGGAAAACCTGGAAAAGTCTGGGAATTTGGTTAAAGGTCAAGGACAGTAGACTAGTAAAAAGTCGGAATTTTAAAATGGAAATACGGTGGCAAATCTGTATATACCTACGTATACTGAATTTACCATGGAAACAATTGCCTAACCTGGTTAGGTCTCCGAGGATTAAAAGTCCCCTAAATATATAATTCATGGGCACGTGTTCGGGTGACATTAAGCACTTTTCGTCGATCTTGCGTGTTACTTTCGCGATCAATCCAATCAATCGTGACGGATCTTTTATCCCGTCTATGGGTTTCCATGGCGATGAACCTCTTGCAAATGTGTCTCAAGTCTCTGTAGCTGTGCAAGCATTTTCACGAAATGAACCATAAAGTTCGTATTTGCCCTGATTGATAATGCTTACACGAAAGCCAATAAAGTTTCGATAAGCAGTAAACATTAATAGGGTATACATAGAATAATATTGACAACATTTGAAATTGTTAAATTGTCAGGGAATATATTTGTGCTTGATTGAAAAAGATCCTTTACTCATAAATAGTAGACAGAGGTGAAACTATTTGGCATGTAATAAAGACATACAGTGTTCTGTCTACTATTTATATGTGTGAAGGATCTTTTTCTAATCAAGCACAAGTTTGAACTCGTAATTTTCAATTATTGAAATACAGAAAATATATTGTTGAAATTTGGAATCTGATCACTTCCTAGAGGACCTAATAAAATGTTCATACATAAAATGAGTCATGTGAACTCTACTGGCATTGTGATGTAAAATGAAGTTTTACCAAAGAGTAGGTTTCTGCATATTCCATTCAAATAATTATATCTGTAATTCTTTTAAATTAAACAACGTCCTTCACTCGTATTAGGATAAATCACAAGGAGTGACTTATTCTGCTGGCATGTTCCATGTAAGAAAAAAAGTCCCAAGAATATAAGGCTCACAACAATATATCCTGGTCGTCAGGATTAAAAATCAGATTGAAAACGAGCGGTTGTGTTGCTAAGAAATAGTAAATATTATATAGTATCTGTAAAGAATGAATTTTATGATATTTGTGTCCAGCCATTGTCCAGACTTAGCTTAACCATGCAGCGAAGACAATTTGATGGAAAATCATTCGTTATATATAAATTTTTCTTGAATCTGGTAAATTATAATCACAAAATGCATTGCGCATGAATTGGCCAGGTATTTAATAACAAATAAAGTTTTGTCTTGTATGGATAGGAAGTTGTAAGCCATCTTTTATGACTATAGTCGATTTGGTTTCACATCACGAAATCACACCACCATTATATTGCTTTGAACTCCACGTTGTATAAGTATAACCCTATCATGTGCGGTATTACCTTTATTGGTTATCCTGGATAATAAGCATTTCATTAACTTTTTTCACGTAAGCCTGCGTGACAAATGTCCGTTCTTCACATATGGCGTAAACAAAGGACAGAAAGGAATGATACATTTAAAGATCAGAGAATTCTACATACGATTATATACAGTAATTGTGACAATTGTATGCTCTGTATGCCAATTTTTACTTTTTTTTTGACAAATTGTATTTTTAATTGCCTATTAATTATTGGCACAACTTTTTAACTTTAAGGTTGCCATTGGTATTCAACTGTCATGTACAGGGTGTTGCAGAATTACAGGGATAAACTGACAGGGTATATTCCCTGCATGAAAACAAGATAAAGTTCCTATAAACCCATGTCCCCAAACGCTTAGGTTTTTATGTAGGACCTATATAAAATGTGACATCCATAATTCATACTGCCCACTTTGTCTTGTTTTCATGCAGGGAATATACCCTGTCAGTTTAAATTGTCCCTGTAATTCTGCAACACCCTGTATTTACAGAAGTTATTGCGAAGTAGCACTATTTCACTTGTATGCGCAACAGTATTGATTGTTTCCTGTTTTAAATTTGTTGATAATGACGTGGCCTATTATCTATTAACAATATTAAGCAAGAAAATAGGGTTCATAAATGTCACAGCCGGAAGGGTACATATATGATTACATTTAAAGCCATAGAAATAACGTATTTATATAAAGTAGTCCGTACGCTTACTTCCAATAATCTCAAAGCATGTATGTTAGTACGAATAATTCATTGCAGTTAAATATGGAATAATTTATTTAACCTACAAGGTACATACATGACATGTGTTTTCTGCTGAACACGCCTGAATCTATTAATTAATGTTTTATAAATTTGTAAAAGATGATTAGCACTCTGTTGTCTTTGCTTTCAGAGAATAAATTTGGTATGATATTAATTTTGTATGATTAATAACCTTCAATTACGATTTGAATTTGAATGGGTATGACACAACCTCTTACCTTCAAAGTGTATCACTGTGGTACATGTTCCTCAATGTAGGGTAAAGTTCTTATTTGGTAAAAATAAGTTGTGTTTTGGTTTAATCTTGCTATTTATGCAGTACACCAGAATGCAAATTGTATAATTTCTTATTCTGGAATATTACATTACACAGGTATGACACTTCTCCTTTTCATATTTTGATAGCAACTTTCTGTCAATTGTGCAGGCGCAAAAATGCATTCTGCAAGTCCTGAATGTTTGGGATGAGGAAACATTTTATATTTGAACGAGATATATAGACGTCATTATAGTTGTATGCAAGCAGTTTGCATTCATTTTTTCCCTTATTCGTTTTGATAAATTCCTTCCCGTGGCGATCATATCTCTGTTAAGGACCACTTTTATTCGCATTCAAGTTGATTTGTAGCAAAAACTTGCTAGTAATCTTTGCAGAGTAGCTATCAAAACATTATTCCTAAAGTAAACTCGTATAGCCATGTACTCTTCTTATACATGTGCATGTCACTCGAAATATTCTCTAGCTTGCAGATGTTTTGTGCCCGATGTTTGCAATTTTAGTATTCATTTAAGCATGCTTTTAACATAACACTCTGGCAAGCTCGAGATCTTTGCAGTGAACGACAAGTTTATCGTCATGCTTTTATATATTTGTTTGCGAATTTTTTTTCACAAGATCCAACTTCTTTCACATATTGCAATAAAAAAGCATAAATTCCACTCCAGTAGTCTTGGTTTACGGTTTTTGTTTAACTAAGATGATATAAAAATATTTATTTGTTGGCCAAATAATAACTATGCATAAACTATGCACTTCTAAATTCTTAATTACCCGTTCATGTGTAGAAATTAACCATATTATATGCGTTAATTTTGTGGAAAATATTGTAGTACGTTAATTTCGATAAAATGTGGCAAATTTCTGCTGTTGTCTTCCCGGCTATTTACGAAAATTGATTTTGGGTTTGTCAATACGATATACTACACAGTTATTATTTTCCTAATATGACGATCCATATCCGTTACTAAGCCTACTTATTGAAAGAATCAAATCTATCAAAATAGTTATTTTCGAAAAATATCAGGGTTTAAGGAAGTTTCGGAGCTCCAATCTTCTTTTGTATGCTTGATGAATTTTGCATTAGTGTATCCATGCAGATGTTATCAAGTACTCTGGTTTTCAGTATGCAACAACGGCTATTAAGTTATAAGTGCTATATGTTGTTATATATAGTATGGCTGTAAAATCAAACATAGCGAAGAAAAGAAATGCAAACCATTCTGGTCGCTTGAGTGTACATTCCTATTTGTGTTGGGCCATTTCATTGACATTCAAATATTTTTTCCCCAATAGAATTAGCGTAAAATCTTTGTGAAGCACAGGTGCATATTAAGTGCTATACCATTCTTTCTGCACTTTTTTTTAGAGGAAATGCCTAAATCGAGGCAGGTTCATATTAATATTCTACCCCATAATTCAGCTATGAGAAATAATAGACCTAAGATACACAATCTAATCTTGTATGCAAAGACCGGTAATGAAATATTTATTGCATTACAGTGTTTGTAAAATTTTAATATCTTGTCATTTGCATGTGGAAGCTAGAGTATAATACTATATTAACCCATTTTTTAAAATTTTTAATCTGCAACATGTGAAGCAAAAATGAAGTAAAAAGTCTGCTTCAATTAATCCTTCTATTGAGCAGAAGCATCATTGACGAAATTGCAGTTCGCAAAAATCGAAGAATGCCGATAATAACCACAGATTGCTAGTTTAGATAACTTTGTATGACACTCTTTTCATCGACCATCTTACAAAATCGACAGTCAGTTTCGGTACAAATGGCTAGCCCTGACTGGTGTAAAGATTAATTACGTATTTGGACCGCTGCATTGTTCAGCTCGAGTATTTATTAATGTAATTGTCCTCCCTCGTTAATCCGGCAGATATGGGACCAGAGCACCGCCGGATTATCGAAAACGCCGTATTACTGGAAATTAACTAATAATGACGAATTTTAAGAGCAGAAACTACGTTTTTTGTACACATAGCATATAGGGCATGTATGTTACACATTTATATTAAAGGTTGAAGTTAAACAAGCGAAATAAAACAGTTCATATTAAGAACAAATTTACTTGTTTTGTAACAGTACCAAAGAAAAAATATGCTGCAGATTTTCTACAAAAAACGTTGATTTGTGCAGAAAATCTACAGAAATTCCTATAATTTTGTAGATTATCTGCAGAAATCAATATTTATCTGTAGAAAATGTAGCATATTTTCAGATGCGACTGCAGATTTTCCGCAGAAAATATATTAATAGTTTGCAGATATTTTTCAGAATTTCAGATTTTGTACAAATATTTCTAGATTTTCTAAAGATTATTTTCAGTCATTGCAGAAATTCTGAAGAAACCTATATTTAAAAATTCAGCATAAACAATAGAAACAGAGTGAATAGAATAAATTCTGTCAGAATGAATGTAGAGAAATTCTTAACATTGAAATCTTTATTTGCCTCCCGACAAGTTTACTAAAAAATTGCCAGGAGGAAGGCCAAAAAAACGCCGGATTACCGGAGGGCCGGATTATCGAAGAAGGACTGTAATGTAATTCCTGTTATTTAACATCTTTTCTGAAATATCCTAAATTATGTGCATTTAATTATAAAAATCGTATATGACGGTATTCCATTCAGTATAATTTAGTTGAAAATTTGTTCAACTCTGTGTAAATAATTTATACCCTTGTTGCAATTTACGCTTTGGGCAAGTATCCTTCTCACATAGTAATACGAAAATGGATCTTGGGCTTGTATGTTAAAGTTTTTTTATAATTTTATATTTGCTCTCATTTGCGTTTAAGATTTTAATTATTAATTAACTGATTCTTGTGGTTGCTATTTCAGCTTCAAATTATGTAATATGCTCATGTAGGCGCCATCATTATTTTCGTTTTGGTTTGTGACCAGAACAAAACATCCAAATATAAGCTTATTTTATATATCGTGATGTCATTTGCGGATACAGAAATGCATGTAAATATACAAACTATTGATACATGAAAATCATTAGTAATTTCTGAAATGAGTGGAAGTTCCGTATTTGTTTTCCATGTTCTTTTTTGACTTATTTTATTATTTCGCACAATTCATGTGCAGATAATGAAGTATGGATTAATTCCGTTTTCGCTCTGTGAAATTAGCAATTATATGTATTTGTCTGGATTTATTGCATGAACGCATACCTCCTACTAACTTTAATATGACATGCTGCTTACACAAAATTCTCATATTAATTACGTTTTTCATAACGTTATCGATGCCAATCAAGTGCATATTTCCTTGCGACATGCATCACTTATTTAATTTTTGTGACGTTAAATAAATACCGAAGTCTATTGTGGACATTTTTAATTTCCCTTGGGTTTTCATACATAGCCTCCAAATTCCAGTAAATCAGATGCTAGAGTTCGATTACTTGATTAATAATTTTTTTTTATTTGGGAAAATTAATATTGTTAGTAGATCATTATTTCCTTCATATGTGTCAGTATGCGGAAATTTCCACTGGTTATTTACGACTATTGTCCTGTCGTTGGATAAGTTATAAGAGTGTTTAATTATTATGTCACACGCTCGATATTGGTCTACTTTTTTCTAATGTAAATTGAAGTAGGCCGTGATAGTGAAAAAAACTTTGGTGTATATTAAAGTCTGTCACCGGCAAATCAAAATTCTTGGATATTTAATGCCATGTCTTTTCGGTTGCAGTGTATAGCTACAATTATAGTCATTCTCAAGTCCAGTTGAAGTATTTCCTAAGGGATCATCCATAAATTATGTCACACAAAAAGGTCCTTTTTTAGACCCTCCCACCCCTCTTGTTACGTCAATATTTGTGACAGCAGGAAAAATTTGAAAACAAACTTAATAATGTTTATAAATGTTTTATGAACGTTGAACATCCAAAGCATAAAACAATCCAATCCAGTCAGCAGTAGGTGCATACATTAATATTTATTTTTTAATCAATTTGAATCTCTTTCCATGGATTTGACATTTTTCGGACAATTGCCCCTTAACAGACAACTGCCCACCCACCAACTGCCCCAACGACGAGTTTGCTTCTTTGTATTTGTGTCGTGCCATAAAGACTGCAAAGTGACGTCATGTTTACACCCTTCCCCTCCCATCCCTGCTCCTGTGTGACATAATTTATGGATGGTCCCTAAACTATAAGATATGTTGTTGAGATTTGCTGTAATATACATACAGTATAAGCATGTGGGTACGTTTTTATGAAATCTATATGGGTTGTAGCTAGCAATAGGCGTTTTTTGGTGTATGACAACATAACTGTGGACATAACATAACTTCATCTTGTTTTGTTATTGTTCAACTGAATACACGCTTTCTCGAAATCAGTTTTGTTGAGCTTCGTGGAAGTAAATATTTTTTCTTTGTTTATGTATTTTTTTACAGATGGAAGATTCATTCCTAAGGGAATGCATACAGTCGCCCTTCACTGATTGCTTCTCAAATCACGACCTGCCCTAATAACGGTCCCTGGGCACAAATCGATCTCGCTTTTCCATCTTGTCTGCCGACTGCTTTTCCACTAGCTGTCCCATCTAAGATGTCCAAAATGCCCATCTTGCTAGGCTTATATACACACCATAAAAAGGGGTGAGTACGCCAAACTTATTACATACTTTTTCTATGCGGCCATATTCTTGTATTTCTTCAAAGTTTATTGCTGGATATACAGGCTGTTGCCCCCTTACTTCACATCGTATTTCCAGGGGATGTCTTTTCTTTTCATAAAAGCCTTATTAAATTCTATTCTATTTTTGTGCAGCTTTTTATGACTATAGTAGAAGTTCATATAATTTTGAATGCATCCTTTGCAGACCAACTTTCTTGTAAATAATGCACGCAATTTATATACAATCACAAATGTGCGTAAGTTGGATAGGCATGCAGAAGCATCTTAAATACAAAAATTAAACTCAATTGGCGGGGAAACGGAGCGTTCAAAATGAAATGGTCAGTATTTGCAAGAGTTTTAAAGGTGAACTGGCAAGCTTTTCTAAGGTACCCTGAAAATTAAACTGAAGAACAATCACAAAAAATAAAACTACAACTCGTTGGATTTTTTTTAAATTATTAATCAAGATATTACAGTTTACGTCTTCCTATTTTCCTATACTTTTAACATGGGGGAATTAGACGGGAATTAGGCTGTCAAATGAGCTAAGTAGCGAAGACCAACCATCCCTTTAGCCCTTTTGAACTGCACCTGCGACAATTAAAGATGGCCGCTCCCCTAGATGAGAAGTTCAACACCTGCTAGCATTTGTTCCCCTTCCTTTACTGCAACTCACCACAAAAGAAGGGAATGACGTCATCCCCTCAGAATTCATCACCTTACTTTATAATATCTTAGGTAATAATTAAAAAAAAATCCAATCAATTGTTTTATTTTTGTGATTTTTTTCAGGGTACCTTAGAAAAGCTTGTCAGTTCACCTTTAATTTTGGAACAATTTAATATGCCAATTTAAATGGGAATGTTTCTATAACGCATCACAAATGCTGAAAGGGCTGGTAAAATCCGATTTTGTTGAATTTTTGGAGGAAATTAAACTTAGCAGTTTAAAATGATATGCGAATTCTGAAACTGACCACTTAATTTTGAAAATCTGTCAAATTCATAACTGCATTCTCAACAAACGATTTGGTTAAATTATCAGTGCATTGTCGTGTTGTAAGCCGATTTGTGAGGAATTTGGGCTGAATATTTACTTTTGATTGCTAGTGTACATATGTAGATGAAGTTAAACAATTTTCATCCCATTTTCGTCATGTTATTGAATTTATCCAACCTACAGATATACAATATAGGGCCACAGGCAATTGGTTGGTCAAAGGGGGTTGAACGCAGTACAACTGTGAAATAATAATGCGGTAATAAGGGAACCTTGCAGGTATAAAATAATATTTTTATTGAATAATAATTTTCGGATATTTGGAATGTTTGGAATCATATAACTTTCCAATTGCAACTGCCAACTTATCTTTAATATTAAAGAAATTGAAACTTGAATGGCCTTGAAGCGTCGACCCTAAGGTCACGGAAACATTCAGAAATGGACAGCCCCCAAGGTGATCCGTAAGATCCATGTCACATTTCACGTACATATTTAAATTGTAAGGTATTGAAAGGTTTTGGGAGAAAACTCAGGTGTCAACGTATTTTTTGAAATCCTAGCTGAAGTGACCAATGGACGTGATTGCATTTGGTGTTTTGTCAATGGTTTTTTAAATGGTAACCCCCAAACTGATTTTTGAAAATGGCGCGTTTTCATGCGGAAATGAAGGGAACTCTTTTAGCAATAGCGTTTTAAATTGAAATTGATTTCAACACCATCCACGTGGTTGTGGCTGTTGGACGATCAGTTTCAAAAATGAGTGCAGATGAAGTCGATATTATTGTACCCAAAAATTCAGGGGAAATTTCCGGATTTTCTGAGGATTTCAGCCAAGAAATTTGCAAACCTGAACCCGAAAATGTAGGCAAAGTCGACGTTTTGGTTATCACAGATGAATTGACTCCAAATTCAGAGCAAAACCGTGAGCAAATTGAAGACAAAAATTCGTCTGTAATTTCTGCACCTGAAACTCCTGGTGAAATCATTTTGGACGCTGTAACGGACATCACAAAAAATCCAGATAATGGATTTGACAAAATCCCATCTGGAATTCCAGATTTGACAGACAAAGCTCCAATGAATTTTGACATTGTAATTGACATGTTAGCTGAAAATTCTACAATGCCAGACCTTGAAGATTATAAACCTGCCAAAGCTACTTCTGAAACCCAAGTGGAAATGAATACTGAACCGTTAAAACGCACTTTAGATGATTTATCAGATGAAAATTCAGATTGTGAAGTAATTTCATCTAAAGTGGACGAGAATAAACCAGAATCTTTTGGCTATTTAGTGGATAATTCTAAAGCAGAATGGTTCAGGAGCATTGTCAGTTATGATTCTTCTGACAGTGAAAGTGACAGTGAATCATCTTGCAGGTTATGATAATATGTACTTTTTGAAATAAAATTGCATGATTCATGTGTTTTTGTTTATGTGATATAGCAGCAGCAGTTCAATTTGTTCTGGGAAATCAAATATGTCAGATTCTGTTTTGTCCGATTGCAAATCAGATGACAGTTTAGAGGAGTCGCCTAAAAAATTTGAAATCCCAAGAACAAAAGGAGAGTTAACTTTGGATGATCTGCCACCTATTGAAGATTTGAAGATATCAGTTACAGAACACGAAATGGTACAGATGGGAGTAGTTCATGCTATAGTTGACAACTTAGGTGTGTATTTTTAGACTGTGGAAGGAAGTTTTAAATGACATTTTATGTAATTTGTAATCGTCTTTGTGGTTTTTCAGTTGTGGTGCAGTCGTATTTGAATTTCCCGGCATTGGATTTGGACTCTGTGTTGTTTTTCAGCACTGGAAAACCAATGGGAAAGGTTACTGAAATTTCTATTTTAATTCTAAATTGAACTGTAATTATTAACTGCACATTTTGCTTTGTTGGAGTATTATTTTTTGTTAAATTTGCAATATTTATTTGACATGCGTAGTTAGGAATTTCTTTTTCCCTTAGGTATTTGATGTGCTTGGACCTGTAATTCAACCATTGTACTCTGTCAGATTTAATAGTGGGGATCATATCAAGTCCAAGGGAATTGAGAAGAATATGCCAATATTCTGTGCTCCAAATGTAGTTGATGCTACCGCATTTGTATTCATCGCGCAACTTGCAAGGTTTGCATCCACTGAGTAGTTATTTTTCACTGCTTATAATGAAATTAAAATAAGATTTTGACACCACATCGTATTCAACTTTATTAACTGAAACCTAATCTTGTACTTCAGCTTCTGTGAAATGATTTTTGAAAAATCAATGAAAGTTTCTTAAGTCAATTAGAAAAGTTACAGTCCTGAGAATTCTACTTATAGTTTACATATTTTAGCTATTAAGCTGCACTAATAAGAAAGGAGCAATTACTCCTACTGTGTAACCAATAATATTCGGCCCTAAGTTATAAGATAAATGAGGTATTATAGTAATGGCCTTTCTCCAACAGTGGGAAACTTCGTATAATTTTTGTAATGTTTGCATTGCTGCCGAGTTCTGTTCTGAATCGGTTCGTTTCAAAATAAGTTGAATTGGCTATAAATCTTCTTATTGATTATAAATGTTGTGAGGTGAAATGTACGTCAAATGTGTTGAGTAATAAATTTATATGTCTGAATTTCTATTAGGTTGAAAGGCTCGGATGCGTCTTGGCAAGATAACAATGAACCTCCTCCTCAGTTTGTGGATTACTCAGATGACGAGGAGGAGAAGAAGGCAAAGGCCATGGCGAGAAACCAATCTGATCAAAATGGTGATAAAACTCCTAGTAGAAAACCTAGGAAGGAGAGGAAATATTTGCGTGCACAGCGACGCACTCCGAACTTAAATGAATCGATGCAAGGTAAATAGAATTTTATTAT
>WWPM01007008.1:0-47292 GCA_023279145.1 Glomeris maerens | reverse complement strand
AAAAAAAAAGAGATTTGAGGGGATCTTTGGCCCCCTGTACTCTTGTGTCAGACGGAGTGTACTACTGTATGATGAGAAAAGACAGAAATAGACGCGACAGCCAGTCGTGTCTGCGAACCAAAACTTTTCAAACCGTTTTCGCTTGGTCCAAATAAACAAACCCGATTTTTTTATTATATGTAAATTCTTTTCTTGTGCTTTAAAAAAAAAACTAGAGAACAGCGAAGTCCAAGGATCATTCATATACAATGAGGGACGAATACTTTATGGGTATTTAATTGACCATTATTTTTTGTTGTAATTAAATGGCCGGAAATGATAATAGTGCCTAAATCACTACTTGAGTCACCAGCTTAATGATTATGGCGACAGAAGACGCATGCCGTATTTTTACATGTCAAAAGGAATTTTGAGCTGTGTTGACTAAAATAAATATCCACAGCTGTCGTAAATCACAAAAAGAAGAGAGTGAAGATAAAAGATTGTATGAAAAACGTTCGAATTTTGCCTGCCATTTTGATGCTCCAAAATGGCGGCTAGAACGTCCATGTATTGTCTTAAAATATTTTCAAGGCCGATGCCTGTTTCTTATTATTTATTGTCAGAAATAATACGCAAATGAACTG
Organism: Glomeris maerens; assembly: GCA_023279145.1. Classification (NCBI taxonomy): domain Eukaryota; kingdom Metazoa; phylum Arthropoda; class Diplopoda; order Glomerida; family Glomeridae; genus Glomeris; species Glomeris maerens. The sequence continues at coordinate 46,666 of WWPM01007008.1, read as the reverse complement.
GCAAAGTTCACCAGACGTTCAAAGCTGTGTACGGTATATAAACAATTGTTTTTATTATTCACGATTGGATTTGTCTTTTCCTCGCCCCCGCTTTTTGTGCATATACGTTGGTTAAACCTTGGGTTAAAACGGTCGATCGCGTGTGATTGGCGGGTGGCGCCGTGATGACGTCATTCGGCGGAATGGAACGCTTTTGAATTTCCTTTCAGCAACGGTATTGGTTAGGCGCCGTGGTGGTGACGTCACTCGGCGAATGGAACGTTTTTTGAATTTCGTTTTGCAACGGTACTGGTTATTAGGCGCCGTGGTGACGTCACTCGACCAATGGAACGTTTTTTAATTTCTTGCGGATTTCGGTCGGGTCATGTAGGCGGCGGGGGCTTAGGCCAAGTTCCGCGCCATTTTGAAACATTTTAAAGAGCTTAAAGGGTCGACGAGTTCGCATTCTTGAAAGAAAACAATGTCCAGGAAACATACGTCGTGTGGAAGGAAGGGCGGCTTCCTGTCGTGTTCATCATCACAATGGCGGACGTCTTTTTTGTTTTCCTTTTTTTAATGCATAATTTTGTGGTTTTCACAGAGAGAATGCATCAGCGTCCATGTTGGTCAAGCGGGAGTGCAGATTGGAAACTCTTGCTGGGTAATTAATTACAAAATAAGAAACGTATTTGGTTTTTCATTCTTGGTAGGATTTTGAGTCACACTTTCTCGAAATACACTTTCTTATACTGTATATAAATAAGCCATTCACATGATGACATCATTCCTGAATGACTGCATGCATTCAGTGCTGCTTGCCCATCCATTTCATTGAATAAAATAGCAACAGGAAGCTTCATCATCCAACCTGCCATAACAATGTCCTGAATTATTTTTTTTATTTTTAAAGTGATTTTTCAAATACACTATAAGGCTCACGAACAGAGTAATCATTGAAATGCCAATTGGGAGCCATGCTAAAGTCCAATATTTGCTATTAGGAACTGTATTGCTTGGAACACGGGATAGAGCCTAACGGTTACGCCGGAGGCATGGAGACCAAGACCGGTAGGTGTTTTCTTTAAAAAAAAAAAGGATTTGGAAGGTAGAACGCGGTTACAATAGTGCCCTTTTGTGCGACTAAGCCCCATCGGGAAGAAACCGAGAAGACGATGCCTTCAACACTTTCTTCTGCGAGACCAACTCTGGCAAACACGTGCCTCGCGCGGTGTACGTGGACCTGGAGCCCACTGTAGTAGGTGTGTGCCCTATCGACTCGTGTACGCGAGTACTGCCTTATTAATCTGTAATGTTGGGACAGATTCTGTCCGCAATGGTACCTACCGACACCTGTTCCACCCCGACCAGCTGATCAGCGGCAAGGAGGACGCGGCCAACAACTACGCTAGGGGCCATTACACTGTGGGCAAGGAAATAGTGGACCTGGTGCTGGACCGCATCCGCAAGATGGCCGAGCAATGCACGGGGCTCCAGGGCTTCTTGGTGTTCCACAGCTTTGGAGGAGGCACCGGTTCTGGTTTCTCATCTCTGCTCATGGAGCGCCTGTCCATGGACTACGGTAAGAAGTCCAAGCTGGAGTTCACCGTGTACCCAGCACCTCAGGTTTGTAGCCTTCACATCACGTACATCTCAGTTGGGAAGTTGAGGCATGTTTAAAGAAAAGATGCATATTCAGGTGTCCACGGCTGTGGTGGAACCGTACAACTCCATTCTGACCACTCACACGACCCTGGAGCACTCGGACTGCGCGTTCATGGTCGACAACGAGGCCATCTACGACATCTGTCGCCGCAACCTCAGCATTGAGAGACCGACATACGAGAACCTGAACCGCATCATCGGACAGATCGTGTCTTCCATCACGGCCTCGCTGCGTTTTGACGGTGCACTCAATGTCGACCTGACCGAGTTCCAGGTTCAGGGCGATTTTTTTTACGTTGTCCTGTCGCGAAACCTCGATGGTCATGTTCACGAGTTGCCTCGCTTTGCAGACCAACCTGGTGCCTTACCCTAGAATCCATTTCCCGCTGGTAACGTACGCGCCGATGCTCTCGGCCGAAAAGGCCTACCACGAGCAGATGACCGTGGCTGAGATAACCAATGCGTGCTTCGAGCCGGCGAACCAGATGGTCAAGGTATGCATCTGAGGTCGATTTGGCCCCAACTTTCGCATTTTCCATCTACGATTTTGCATCCTTAAAATGTAAAACAATTACATGAAGTATCTTAAATAGACATTGTCCTATAAAACACGGTGTGCAAAGTTATTGATGGTATCTGGCAGTGCGATCCCCGTCACGGCAAGTACATGGCCGTATGCCTGCTGTACCGCGGCGACGTGGTGCCGAAGGACGTGAACGCGGCCATCGCGACCATCAAGACCAAGAGGACCATCCAGTTCGTGGACTGGTGTCCCACCGGCTTCAAAGTGGGCATCAACTACCAACCGCCGACCGTGGTGCCCGGAGGTGACCTGGCCAAGACTCAGCGCGCCGTCTGCATGATCAGCAACACGACCGCTATCTGCGAAGCCTGGGCCCGGCTCAACCACAAGTTCGACCTGATGTACGCCAAGAGGGCTTTCGTCCACTGGTACGTCGGGGAAGGTACGTACACACACTTGGAGAGAAGCTTTCCGCTTGAAGACTATTTACGTATTATACGTTGAACCCGAAGGAATGGAGGAAGGGGAATTCAACGAGGCTCGCGAGGATCTTGCGGCGCTCGAGAAAGACTACGACGAGGTGGGCATCGATTCAAACGACCAAAACAACGATGTCGATGAGGAGTATTAACAAACCCGATTCAGGTTCCTATATTTTCTGTTTTCATCGGGCTACCTGTTGTGCGTGAGCACGAGTGGTTTTAATCTTGTTAATTGCTATTAAACTATTTGCACTTTGGCATTTTAAAGGGACAGTAGTATATATTTATGTAGCTATTTTGCAACGCCAATCCAGACGAAGGTCAGTTTGAGTTTGACGTTTTTTTTAATAGTCTTCTAACAAGGACAGTACACACTTGCGTCTCAACACAGCACAAATCTATCGATACAGTGACTATAACGGTACCGGATGAACACCGCGTATCGCAAATTCACGGGGCAGGTTTCGGTACATTATTGCGTGTCTAAAATGCAGATTACGTCCTTGTCTCATGTGCACTAATTCAAGGAAAGCCCCTTATGTACATATCGAGATAAGAAAATAGAGGGAGCATGATCACAGTTGGAAACTTTGCTGTCGGCCACAGAGACCAGGAGTCAGCGACGAGGAGGCCGTTGACGTCCTAACAGACTTGTCGTCTCGTTGGATACCAGGCCAGCAAAGGCTACAAATAGACATTTACAAAAGTTATCTATCACATATGCAAGACTTGGTTTCAGGGTGACAGAAAGGTTAACTCGCCTTTCTCCGTGAGGCCGTAACCGAAATTGCGGTAGACTTGGCGCAGCTCGAACAGCATGATGCAGCGAACCAGAAGAGCAAGCATACCTTGGTGCAAAGAAAAGAAGCAAAGTTTTAAAGATGAAATGTATCCAAAGCCGGAATTATTGATGGTTCTGCGTGAAGCGCAAATGTAGGAAGGTTGTATGGTAGTTTTGTTAGAAATGGTCATGGAATTGTGGGAAGATTCCCAGTGTTAGGTTCAATTGTAGTTGAACTTTACGCAGAACCTCTTTAAGAAGTTGTTTGCAAAACTTGCCCACGCAAAGGGTGCTGTACTCCAGCAGACTATTGCCCATTGCTTCTGTGCCGCTCAGTAGATAAACCTGAATCGAAAGGTAATGTCCTGTACGTAAAGAACACGGTTTTATGCTAGTTTTTTTACCTCAGTGAGCTTGTACGCTATGTATATTGGTTCGGCGAGGCCGAGGAATGCAAATATCCAGACGAGGACTTTGATCTCTCGCTGCACTGCCACTACTCCCAGCAAGAAGGTGAAGCAGAGTAAGGGCAGTCCAATGCTGAGGGACAGTATCTGTTCCAAGCCCACAGTCGTGCCATGCCTCAGAACCAAGATGAGGAAACTGACCGCTGCTTGCGTGTCGAACTTCTGAAGGCTCAGGAAGAAGCACACTTGACGGTACATGCCTGGCGGTAATGGGAAAAGGTACAACTGAGTCTTTAACGTAAGTTGGAGAGGAAATTAACTTTGCCAACAAGGGCTGCTCACGCACTTACCGAGAAGACCTTCGGCGGCTCCGACGATGCGGAACTCGAGCCAACCAAAGCAAGTGGCCACTCTGAGTGCGAGGAAGATGTTGAGCGGGGCGAGAACGCAGCCCACGATCATGCGGATCTAAGTGGGAAAAGGTCCACTTTTTCAGGGGCCAAACTGTGTTTTACTAGATGTGTCTCTTAATACCAGCTTAATGGGATTCCTTCCGCGTACGTTGAAGATATACTCGAAGACGCAGTAAGACAGCACGCAGGACATGGCGGCCACGAATGCGTAGATCTCGTATTGGTGTTCGCGCAGCAGACCGTTGAGTACGTAAAGTACGCAGAAAACTGTCGTATAATTTCATTTCAATTCGCAGATCTTAAAGACGTTACTTGTAGGTATTATTAACGCATATTCGTTTTACGAGAGCGATTAGAATGCATTATCTTTGGACAGAAAGGAATTATTAGGTAGAAGGGTTTTTTTTAGGTAAAAGGGAGGGAGCAAGAATTTGTCTTTTTTAAAGTGTCCCAATTAAGTATTGTGTACACTTATATTTACTATATGTATATTATCTTGAGTTGGCAATTCATCAGAATTATAATAGTTATGACAATTATTACGACAGTGTCGTACGATTATTTTAAAAACGTAGTTCCATCATTTATTTGTGAATTTATTTTATTACCATTTTTAAACAATATTGGTCGTTGGCATACTTTTTAAATTTATATTTCTGAAATTATCGCAATAATATGTTTACCTACAGCAAGCCTGACATTTATTTATTGTTTATTTCTTTGTAATATGCACGTGTTCGTATAACGTGTACGCGTATTGTGGGGAAAATTGGAATTCAAATCGCCCTCGTTTTTATTGCATTTTCCAATGTGTACTTGTATAGAGGAATAGGTCTACTAACGAGCGCTGATGAGCAGCAACAGGGAGTACGTAAAGTCCGGTGAATCAGGGATTTGGCAATATTTAATCAGTCTTTCCACAGTCAGTCCGATTGCGATTGAAAGGTTCACGCCGGAAACCACCAAAAACGCCCATTCCTGTAGGCCCAGCCCGGCGAAGGTCCGTCTCTGACAATCCAAAACGAATCGGTTTCAACGCGCAACATTCTCGCGTCGGACACGCCCACAGCGCAGCATTCAAATGTATTGCCTACAAAACGAGTTGCGCCGCTTAACTGCCCCACGCAATAAAGTTACGCGGGATATAAACTTGCACGCAAGACTATTGCCCAGAACGAGGGAGCGGCGCAACGTTTTATTGCGTTACGTAAGCGAGACGTTGCGGATAGAACGCGGTGCGCGCAAGAGTGCTGCGAAAGGGTTGAACTTCAAACATACCCTGCCTAGACCATCGTAGTACGTAACTTCGGGCGGTTTGGGGAACCGGAAAGAGCCGGACAAGTCGCCGTCATCCTCCGCCATTTCGCCCCACTGAAATGTTAACCTGTCAGCCGCACAGATTCATGGGAGCTGTATACGTAAACCAAATCGTTTCTTCAATTCCAACAAATGGCCGCATCATGTGATGGTAGTTGCAACTCGGAAATACAGTGACATCATATCCGCTCCAACACTTTTTTTATTATAAGTTTGGGAAGAAACCACGCCGACAAAATTGGCCCCCACAAAATTCTTTGAAATATGCCGAATGTTGTGGATGTATTTATTTGCAGATGTCTCGAATAGACACGATGGCAATGTTTAGTGTTTACGCATGTGGTTCCATAGAGATAGAAGGAAGGTAGCACGTAAAAGTATTCCACCAACATGACACGCTTGATGCGTCATTAGGTTGCCTTCGTCATCGGCCCGAAGCGCATTGTGACGTCATATGGCTGCGTTCGACCCTGATTGGTTGACCGAAAAGCTATTTCCATTGTCATGGCCTGTGTCTTGTGTGAGCTTTTTCATTCGCTAATAGAGCGTTCGCATTGGCTATTGGCTAGTCCGTATGACGTCATGCCAGTTTGAATTTTCGAGCGGAATTGGAATCGAACGCGGAGTAAAGACATTCGAGTTTTGATATGTGCCATCTTCCCTCGTCGTCGTCGCGAAAAACTCTTTAATTTCCTCAATTTGCGTCGGATTATCGGCCCATCTTCCGTCCAAATGTCTACTCGTGGACGTAATGGTAAATCAATCGGCGGAATGTTCTTCTTTTACAATATTCACTTATTAAAAATTTGAAATGTTCTTTTCTACACATATATTTAATCGAAAGACAATCCACGAGTTCGCGCACGAAATCACCAACCTCATTTAGAAACGGTACGAAAGTTCATTTTATTTGTTAAGCACAAACTATAGATCAAGCTTAATTTACATCTTGATCGGAAAGTAATTGATTTTAGGAATCGAATATCCGCATTGATGGATTGATTGACGATACATCCATTCGATTTCCGTTCCAAAGGAACGACCAAGGATTACTTGAATTCCCGGAAACACAGGTAATTGTGTTTACAATCAGTTCATATTAATTGTCATCATGCACTGGTTTTCTCAGTTTTAAATAAAGTACATATACAGTCGTCCCTCGGTTATCGCGGTTTATCAGTTCTGTATACTCCACCGCGGTAAGTGAATTTCTCAACAAGGCCTCTGTGTATCGTTGAATAGCTCTTCTGCTGCGACTCTCGGCTGGCAGTTCTGGTGGCCGACCCAGGAGTGAAAGTAACCGTGCTAAGGAGATGGGAAATGGACGAGAAGGAAGGGAGCATGGCCGAAGAAGCGAGTTCCTCGACCATGACTTCCGAAAAGGCCAAAGAAGCATCGGTCATCGCGGCCATCCCAACGACTACGGCTTCGACCACCAGTAACGTACAGAGCAGCGAATCACGCGAAGTCACCCGGGTTCAAGAGACCCATACGAGGAATAAAGAGGCTTCTGGGAAATCTTCGGCCACACCTACCACCACCACCACCACCAAGCAGATGCCCAACGAGGTCGTGGCATCCGCCCCCAATCTTTCGGCTGAGTCCCAAAGCTATCGTGCGACGACCCAGGGAACCGACCGACAGGTGGCAGCATCGGATCCAAAGGCACAGGATGGCGACAAAAACAAGACAATGGTCCAAATCGAGATAGAACCTAAGACTTCGACTCCAGCAGCGACAAGAGACGCGAAGGGACATGTAGCCAGGTCAACCGAAAAGGCCTCCGTGTCCACTTCGGTTACTGGGACGGCAAAGGGCACCCCTAAAACGTTGGACACGTCGGCAGCCGGAGCAGCAACCCAAAGGGCCCAAGCGACTTCTCGGCAAGCTACCGAAAAAACGTCCACAGCCGCAAACACAACGGCATTCTCGTCGCAGATAACGGAAGAGTTGAGACCGGGGTACTTCGGTCATGACGACGGGGAATTGACCTTTGAGAAGACGCTGGAAGGTTTCACGGTCTTCAGCCGCTCGACGCGGTTCATGAACAGCAGTGTGGAGACCGTGCTGTCCATGCTGGAGGATGACCGTCTCGGCGTCAGAAGGTATAACCTCGAACCGAATTAGTCTTTAATATCTGTTTCAGGCTAATTAACTACTAAACTGCTTTTACGTGTATTGCAGCGAAAGGGACGCTTTCAGAGCCGTCAACGAGTGGATCCTATACGACCCTGCAGCGAGAAAGGAACACGCCACCAAGTTGCTGTCCGGAGTCAGGTTCTCGCTCATGTCCCTGCAGGAACTGATCAGGGTGGTGCATGGCAGCCGGTACCTGTTCACCGTGCCGGAGTACCGAGACATGCTCCTCGAGGCTTTCGTGTTGGTTCCGTTCTCCTCTCTTATGCAACTGAATTGTTTTAATGACGTTTTGCTCGATTGTTTTGAATACTCAGATGGAGAGTCGCATGTCATCTGGGCAGCAGTGGCCATTTCTTGGATTTCGAGCCAAGGCCAAGGCGGGACGAATCGACCCACCTGATCACGTGCCAGTGCCATGGAAGACCAAACACCTCGGCCCAGTCTAATGAAGGAGTGGACGGTTACAGCTACTACCAGGCTCCCAGCTGCTGCAGCTCGGACACCTTCGCCGCGACGTGCAACCGCGAACCGGACTTGTGCAGCCGAGTGCCTTAAACTTATAGCTAGATTTTCCTCTCGCCCCCAAGTCATTTATTATGTCCAAATTGATACACGTGTCTACAAAAATTGAAAGATGATCGCGAACACAACAGACATGTCGCGTCAGTCGGTCCAAAGCTGCCATTTTTATTAAAGATATCGAAATTTCTTAAAGATTGTAGCATTAATTGGTTTAGGGACCGAGAATTAGGTCTGTGCAAAGTTTGTTAGCCTTGGACAGAGTCGATATGTGTCGATACGGCCTACACAGCGCTTTGTGCCGAGTCGATACGACCTTTTACAGAGCTGATACATATCGATACACTCTTGTACATTGTCGATACGGCCCTATATAGAGTCGGTACGTTCTGATACGGCTTCACACAGAATCGGTGCGCTTTAATACGGTTTCACACCGAATTGATACGTTTCGATACAACTGCCTCGATACTGCGCCAGACAGTTAATGTGTTTTGTTGCACATTTGATATGGCTTTTACAAAGAGTACCAACGAGGTGAAGAGCACTGTCAGGTGTTTTGATACGGATGAAGATGGATATGATACGTTTCGATACATAGCCATGACATGGCTTTTATTAATGAGATAAAATATTTATTTGGCGGCAAAATGGTCGGGTGGCATGTTTGCAGCGAACGACTGTCCGGCGGCGAAAAGTCACGATCCGTCAGATTCGATATGGCGGAAAGGGGTTTGACGTCAAACGTCCTCTGTCGGTGAGTTTTCATGTCCTTAAGCTTTTATCGGTCGTATTGCCTCGATCCGATCGTGCGCACGGATCAATCAAATCCAGGAGCGATTTTTTACCGACGAAAACTGACATTTAACGCCGTTTTCTGTCCTGCTTGGCGCTCGTACGATTGATTGTTCCGGAAAGGAGTTGACGACCGCTACCGCTACCGAGCCCCTATTGTTATTCAAAAATTATTGCCGATCACCGTTTAAAAAAATACGGATTTACGTTCATCGAGTTTCGTAAATTTAAGGAAACTGCGCCCAAAGATAGTGTAAGATTGCTTATTTTCAACCCGAGGTTCGCTTGATCTTGGTTTGATACGCAGCAGGTTGCATTAGGAGCGGTAGCGGTTGTAACGTCAACATACAGCAGTGTGTGAGAGCGGAGCGGTAGTGGGAAGAAAAAATGAAATGGCAACAAGGAAAATTTAGGCCGCTACCGCAACCGGAAACCGCTCTTTCAATCTGCAATGAAAATGGGACGATAGAACGTTCGATGTTCGATTTAATTGCATAACTATGAGCAGAGTAATCGGGTGGACGGCGGGAATTCTGGGTGCGTGGCGCTTCGGAGAACGGCGTTGCATTGTATTTGTTTTGACTGACAGATACTTCGTGAACGGAGTTTGCAGGGATGGGCGGAATTGTCGATTCTCTCACGATAGGGTGAACGCGCAGGTCTCCAACGTTTGCCACTATTACCAGAGAGGATCCTGCGCCTACGGAAACCGATGCAGGTATATATGCCCGACTGAAATAAGGGCCGCGCTTTTATACGCGCCTTGGGTATCTGCTGTTTGTCACTTGTTTTTCAGCGCATGTAGAACTGCGAATTATCTTAAACACTATAGTCTACTTCAGTCCAACTCTCCACCTTGGTTGACAAGCAAACAAATCACGCCTATATAGTAAGATGACGTATCCAATTACAAAAAACCGTCCACACAGGCCACGCCCAGGAAGCGTTCAACTGAAATAAACTATAGGCAAATGGAAAACTTCTTTTTAGCAGAAATAAAGCGGTTGACGATTGGCTGGAGCTTTACGTGCCCAAACCCTAGTGATATGTCTAGCCAATTTACAGGAAGTTGAACTGAAACAGGCTATATAGTTAAAAAATGGGACAATTTTTAAAGGTAAACGTCCAAACCCCTATACCTCTTTAACTAATAACGTTTACGTTACAGGTACGAACATGTGAGACCTCAACAGAACGGCGGAAGGCTGGCGCAGAATAACCGGAACAGCGGCAACATTAAGAGAGCTCCTAGTCAACAACAGGAAGCCACGTTCGGATTGAACGCGAACGGCGGTAGTGGCCCGAGTCAACTTCCCAGGGAACACGTTGCGGCAACCTCAGGTCGGTTTCCCCGGTCAGTCCTAACTGTCCGTTGCGCAAGTCAATGTCTGTCACCCAGTTACGGTTTCGCGTTCCAAAAATCACAGGTCATCTGACGGTGCTGAGGAAGGCGAACGCGAATCCCGATGTGGCGCGCGCGGCGACTTGGGCCGACGCTCCCGAATTCATTCCCAACTTCGGCGGTGAGGTTCTTTGTAGGTTACCGGAGCGCAGCAAATCCAGGAGTCCCAGCAAAATCTATGAAAACTATTGTGATCTACTAAATTATTATAGCTAAAAACCACGATGGTTTCTCTTGTCCCTCGCTTCCTTTCAATGATATATATATGGCTAGGACGCCCTTGCATGTTTTTCGGGCGTTCAACCGTGGAAGTAAGTACTTATCCGACGGGATTTTGGTTTTGCTGTTAGGAGCTTCGCAACGGGTGAAGTCGTACGCGAGCGCTGTCGACCCTGTCGTCGATGAAGAGGCCTCTGCGGAAAGCAAGCTGTCGACGTCTTCATCTTCGTCCAGCGACAAGGAGGGTCAGGACATCCTATGCCCTTACGCCATCATGGGCGAGTGCCGCTTCGGCGAGAAGTGCATCTACCTGCACGGCACCACGTGCGAACTGTGCGGCCAGGCTTGCATGCACCCGACGGACGCGCAGCAGCGCAAGGGACACCTTGAGGTACGCGCGTCCGCATCCTCTCCGCAACGTGTGCAAGATCTGAATAGGTGTTCTGTTACCCAGGAGTGCATCAAGGAACACGAGAGGGATATGGAACTTTCCTTCGCCGTTGCCAGAAGCAAAGACAAAAGCTGCGGCATCTGCATGGACGTGATCATGGAGAAGCTGCCGACCAGCGAACGCCGCTTCGGCGTGCTGCCCAACTGCACGCACGTCTTCTGCTTGAGTTGCATCCGCAAGTGGAGATGCGCGAAACAGTTCGAGAGCAAGACCATCAGGCGCGTGCCCCTCCTCTTTCGTGTCGCACTTCATTTTTTTTTATCCGGTATTTCAACGGCAGTTTCCTTTTGTTTTTTTCAGGTCGTGCCCAGAGTGCAGGACGCCTTCGGACTTCGTCACACCCAGCAAGTACTGGGTGGAGGCCAAGGAGGATAAGGACCGGCTCATTGAGAACTACAAAAGGGCCCTCAGGTGCACTATCCATACCTCTTTTTCTAAGACAACGAGGTCCCAGTGTACATTGTCGATTGGTTTTCAGCCTTAAGCCGTGCAAGTACTTCAAGCAAGGGCGGGGCGAGTGCCCTTTCGCCGGCAACTGCTTCTACCTTCACGCGTACCCAGACGGTCGCAAGGCCGAGCTGCCTCCGCCGCGTCCGCGGCGCAGGCGCACAGCGGAGGGAGACTGGGAGCACCCCCAAGTGGCCACATATTGCCGTTTATCCGTACGCGGCGTGGCGTTCACGGACTTAATTTGCGTATTTCTTCTATTCGTAACAGCAAGTATTCCTGTGGGATTTCCTGGAGGAGAGGGACAACCGTTGGTTGCTCTACTTCGACCTGGAAGACGAACTGGAGAGCGTGCTGGGTATCTTCACCGATTCGGACGACGATAGCCTGGACTGGAGCGACTACTACGACGATGACGAGGATCTCGACAACGAAATACTATAGCTGCGGTTTGCCGAAGGTAGATAAATAAGACGACGGCGGGGAAGAACAAGGAGACTGGAAGAGGAGAACAAATATCGATGTTTCAACGTTTCAGATACTAAACTGCGTTCAGATTCAATCGTGATGAATATTCCAGCTTTGCGATTGGTTCCGGCCCAATTTGCAGCGTAACGCCGCCTTGTTGAGAAAGGCCGTAACCAATCGCAAAGCTGGGATCCGTGTCACGCTTGGACCGAAATAAAGTTACGGATCCTTTTTCTCCTTCTAGAGAATCTAGAGAAGCCGCTTCTCTTTTTCTTTTCTTCCCCATGTCCTTTATTCCGGCGTGATTTTTTATATCTTAGAGACGGCCTTTTCGATTTCCAACAACCGGAGAGGATAACGGCAATACACAAAAGTGCTACGCGTACTGTAGAAGCTCTTCTCGCACGCGTGACGCGAGCATTTCAATAATTAGATTCAGTAGCGAAAAAGGAGAAACAAAAAAAGGAATATCAGTGCCATGATGTATCGAAGATGTCGGTGTAGTCCTGTAATTATTCCGAGGTGTCGCTTCAAACCTTTGCGATTTCCAACATAAGTGTATGTGTCCGCAAACTCGTCCATGTTTTTTCTATCATACTTCTGGGGTTAATTCTTCATTGATTTCTTCCGGTTTGCCGAGAACGAGATGAAATTTCCGAGTTTGAACGATGGGTGTGTAATAACGTGGAAAGCAAGTTTTACGGTACGAGTTGAGAGGTGCCACGGGCTAAATTTTGATGGTACATTGGTGTGATCTTTGTTTGTTTTTTTCCTACGTATCGTTGCGCTCTTTCCGATTGTTTCCGATACGCGTTCTCGCTTCGAGTCGAATTACTTAACGGGTGGTATAAATGAAAGAGAAAAGTAAGTTTAGTCTCGCACTGCCCTTACTATTGTATACCTACAGTACCTGCGATTGTATACTAATTGGAGTACGTTTTCAACACGAGCTTTCAGGAAATTAAAGTGCGTTTAAATCCACATGTATCTGAAATCTCGAACGTAATATTATAATTGAGTCAAAACCTAATCTAGGATTGTAATTGTTATATGGCCTTAGCATCCAATTATATTATGATATGGCCTTAGACTGTGTCGGCACGGTTTTGTACAGTTTATACGTTTCGATAGGACTTTTGAGATTTCTGTACCTGCGAGTGACGTCATACTCGCATGTTGTCCGTATTCTGTATACCTTGTGCTTTCGCTTCTACGGAACACCTGCACCTGAAGCGCCGTTATTATTTTCATGGGCTTGTCGGCCGCGATCTTGACAATTTTGTAAAATAACGCGTGGCACTGTCATAGACGTGTTTTCTCGGCTTTAGGAAGTTCATTAAGGGGAAATACAGTTAATATGGTGTTGGATATTGATCTATACCGTGCTGACAAAGGTGGGGATGCCGATAAGATCCGGGAAAATCAGAAGAAACGTTTCAAAGACGTTGGGCTCGTGGACAAGGTGGTTGAAGCAGACTCAAAATGGAGAAAACGTGACGAGACATTCAATAATTCGGACGTTATTTTCAAATATACTGCCTTTAAATAATATTAATAGCAACAATTGTTTTTGATTGTACAGTGAGGCATCAAGCGGACAGTTTAAAGAAGTTGAAGAATCTTTGCAGCAAAGAAGTCGGCAAGAAGATGAAGGTGCATGATGCCATTATTGCGTCATTTTCTCCAACTAGCAATAATAAAGTTTTTATTTGATTATTGCTATTATTACATTCATTCACACGTGATTCCCATACATGTATAAAAACACAGTGTTAGTCAAGTTATTTCAACAAATTTAAAACATTTTAAGTGATTGAGTATTCACTGATTTCACTGAAATTTAGCAAAAATTATTTAATAATTCCCGAAATGGTGTATTTATTGTTTAAAGTATGTTTATTTATAGTTTCAAATATGGTTTATTTAAAATATCAAATATGGTTTAAACGAAATTTACAAAACAGTATGTATTTAGAGGAATTGTAATAATTGCACCAGAGTTTAATATTATTTTCAGGAATGGTTCAACGCAACTTCTGAATAAATTCTGGTTGTTATATATGTACAAAATTGTAATGATCTCATGCGTTTAATGTTTTAAGAACAAGGAGGACATCGGTGCCAGTGACGCGCTCACGGACGACATCAGGAACAACCTATACGTGTTGACTGCGGAGAGCCTACAGGTTTGAGTTGAATATGGCCTCTGCGTCTGCGTGAAACTGCGTACGAAACGAGGCTTTTGCAGGAATTGAAGGTCACCCAGATCAAGAAAGTGAGCTCATTGATCGACGAGGAAATCGCAAGGTGTTTGGACGAAGTTGAGAGATGGGAAGCGGAGAGGAACGACTCGCTAAGGGAGATGGGCAATTGGCTTCACCCGTCTGTGCCGGTCAGCGACAACGAAGATGAGAACCAGGTGGTTCGCACGCATGGCGACGTGACAGCGCGCAAGAAATATTCCCACGTAGACCTCATTCACATGATTGACGGCATGGACGGCGAAAGGGGCTCGGCCACTTCGGGAGGACGAGGATATTATCTCTTGGTGAAGATTCATTGTTAACAATAATAAATACACTGCATAACCGTGATAAGACGGTAAATTGTCATGCGTCCGGTGTTTGTACAAGACAATTATTATTAGTGTTTGAGATCCTTTACTCGTAAATAATGGACAGAACAACTGTCTTAAAGTCTTTGCGTAGATGAAATCCTTACAGTTAGCGTAAAGGTAGTGTATCGCTGTTAGTGGATTTCCCCAATCTTTCGCTGTGAATTTAACGAATGAAATTGTAAATATCTCAGAACGCGGCCGTGTTCCTGGAGCAAGCCCTGCTACAGCTGGCACTTCGCATGCTGCACGCGAAGGGATACAAGCCAATGTACACTCCGTTCTTCATGAGGAAAGATGTGATGCAAGAAGTCGCTCAACTGAGCCAGTTCGACGAAGAACTCTACAAGGTCCCTTTGCGATCCATTCTTCCCCTTGCCGCCCTTTCGATCCGACGGGTGTTTCTTAAACGTAGGTTGTCGGCAAAGGAAGCGAGAAGTCCGACGAGCAGGGAGTCGAAGAGAAGTACTTGATCGCGACATCGGAGCAACCAATAGCTGCTTTCCACAGGGACGAGTGGCTGCCCAAGGACTCGTTGCCGATCCGTTACGCCGGAATCTCCAGTTGCTTCCGGCAGGAAGTCGGTTCGCATGGCCGCGACACTCGTGGCATCTTTAGGGTTCACCAGTTTGAAAAGGCACGCGATCTCTCTCGCAAACCCGATTGGTTTTTTATTTTAAAAAACAAAAAAAAATTCCGTCTTGTGCAGATCGAACAGTTTTGCATCACGTCGCCGCTGGAAGACAAATCGTGGGAGATGTTCGACGAGATGATCGGCAACGCGGAAGAGTTCTGCAAAGCGTTGGGATTGCCGTACCGCGTGGTCAACATAGTGTCTGGTAATTCGCACAAAACTCCTCGATTGGTCCATTCCTGCTGTTGTCTCCGCGTTACACCAATGAGGTTCAAGTGAGACGGCTGTTAGACCAAGCACAAGAACCGAGGCTCAAGAGTACCCTAGTCTTTTCTCTCCATAAACTACGTTTCGTAACTTGCAGGCGCGCTGAACCATGCAGCCTCGAAGAAGTTTGATGTCGAAGCGTGGTTCCCGGGATCGGCGGCCTTCCGGGAACTAGTATCCTGTTCCAATTGCCTAGATTACCAGGCGCGAAGGCTTCTCATACGTTACGGGCAGACGAAGCCACTCCTCGATAAGGTTGTGGCCTTAACGCAACCTTTAATTTAATTTGCCAATCAAATGTACGTTGATATTTATTGCTGTTGTCTGTCTCGATAGGCCGATTACGTTCACATGCTGAACGCGACAATGTGCGCAACTACGAGGGCCATCTGCGCCATCTTGGAGAATTACCAGACCGAGACGGGGATCAAAGTCCCCGAGGCTCTGCGTCCCTTCCTTCCTCCAGGTACGGTACTCAACGGGGAAACAGATTTGTCAAGAAACAAACCGTGCTGGGGATTTTTCTGTGCCGTGCTCAAGATTTTGCTTTTGACATTGTCAGATATGCAAGATGAAATCCCGTTCGTGAAACCGGCGCCGATCGAGGAGCAGGAGACGAAGAAGCAGAAGAAGCAACGGGAAGGTATGGGGAAAAAGAAGGAAGAGTAAAAACTCGTATAAAGGGACAAAGACATTTTTTTATTGAGACATAAAATTGGCAGCATGTAATGCCCCAAATCACGACACATCATCGTCGCTGTCTAATTCGGTGCGAAGGCTGAGACTTTTCATCTTGTCTCCGAGACTTTCCTGTTTCCCTGTATCGGTTTCTTGGGACACGATCTTCCCTGCGGCTTCCAACTCCGGTAGATCCAAGCCCACATCCTCCTTCGTTATCCTGATCTGCGTGCCACAATTTTCAATTGAAACCCATATCAAATTTGCAAAGCGAAAATAAGGTTGACAGCTTGCATCATTGTTAACCTTGCAAAGGGCTTCGGCCAGGGAACTGAGGTCCTTCGCGCTGGGGAAGAGAGGTTCAAATATTAGACAGTTTACTCGAGTAATGGGAGAAATGAAAGTAGCCGAACCTCAAATATTGCGCCCATATCAGGTAGTCCAAAATGTAAATGTCATTCATAATGTAGTAATATTCACTGGACGATAGGGATCCGTGGATGACCAGTAGGGCTTTCACGACTGCTGTCGGTCCTAGTGAAATCAAATAACGGTTGGAACAATCCTGCGTTTTAAGTTTCTATATCTTTGCGGCCGTTGCGGTTGGGTGAGGCAAAGATGGAGACGTGAAACCCAACGGCCGCGAAGGTACGAGACTCGTTGGTCACCGGTATTTAGTAAATCCACCGTGTCTTGCAACACTGCCATCGCCAAGTCCCAGTGCCGGTACAGCGGGTAGCAAAGGCTCCTTCGAACGGCCGAAGTCACAGTCTCGGTGAGCGAACGGAAACGCTGAACATTAAATTTCACAAGTTAGCAGGTGACGCCGTGTTAATTAAACCGATTGGAATTTTGTGGACTTGCGTGAAGCCAGGATAACGTTGCACTCAGCTTGCAGATATTCCAACTCGTTTCCACCTGTATAAGAGAAAGTTCACAATCCATTCAGTACCGATAATCTTCTCCCTCCCCGAAACCAAATAACTTCACAAACCGTTCCTTCCCCGAACGTTGTCCTCCTATCGTAAGCGAAAGCAAACAGCACATCCACCAAGCCGAACATAAGGGTTTGTTTCGTATTAGCATCCAAAAGATGTACGGAAAATCAATTAAGGGTAGTTTTTAAGTATAATGGGAAATATCCTGTTAATTTTTACAAAGGATATATTCTCGTTTTGGCAAACTGACGAGTCGCTGCCGTTCCTCGTCGCTGAAAGATACTGTAAATCAAGTTTGATCTAGTTAATAATTCTAGAATTGCTTTTCCCGAACCAAAATTTAGTTCTCTACGACACGACACATGATGTGACTTGGAATTGCACAATATTGGAGTTGGTTACGAAAACGATCACTCATTATTGGTTAACGAGGTAATCACTTTGGCCCGGTTCTTGTTTCTTTCCCCATCGCGTCTCGAACCTGAGGATTCCTTTGATCGTGTCGTCTTCGTATAGATCGGCCCTTTCGAGAGAAAGCAAACCACGTTTAGTTAACGAGTTCCTATCACGTAGTAATTTCAAGAACACTTAACAAATAATGGTCATCGCTGAAGTGATCACGCTCGTGCTCCAACCTCTCTTGGAGTCGCGTATCCCGCCCTTTATCATCTGGGTCCTTGACGTCCACCGCGTCCGGAAGCTCCCCCTGAATTGATAAAACGACTTAGCCAATATGGACCATGCCTGCGGAACCTTTAAATAAGGACCGTACTTGAAGCCTTTTGAATATTCCTTGGTACCTGTCCGCAAAGCCGTATTTCGAAGTTGTCGCTTCCTCATCTTCGACATGCAGTTCTTGATCCCATGTCCACTCGTCTCCCAAGTTTTCACCTTGTGCGTCAACTGAAGGTGAGTTTTATTTCATTACAAATATAGTTGTTATTTAGTGAACTACACATGGGATTTATGCTAAATTAACTATTAGCAGTTTCCCCAAGAACTTCAATGCCAACTGTTGTCTTCTGTTTCTGAGGCGTCAACAGTTTCGTGAGCATCTCGAGGTCTGTAAACTGTTCTCCAGGATTCGCTTTGTGAATTCGAATTCTGCATAATCCTGAAAAGCTTTTGTTTTATTTTTCTCCCAATTAAAAAATAGCAATTTGGTGGTGATATGTATTTAATAATAATGACACAATCTTTTTCTTTGAAATATCTAAAGTTTTAAAAAATGGACATGGAAGTTACTGGTTTTTATATTGATTAGGTTCTTGACCTCCTTAATGAATTATCCCCCGTGTTAAAGTACAGGGATAACTCGGTTAGAAGGCCTGACACTCAAACTTTTGGAAGCTAATAACTCGGAAACTGTATAACATAAAATGTTGTGAAATTTGGTGGGATATTAGGTATTATATATGTGTTTCTGTTTTGACAAAAATTATGTAATTTCTGTGTTTATTTCAGAATTTCTGACCTTTTTCCGAATCATATTGTACGGATTCGGAACTATTTTCCTGAAGTTTTCCGGAAAAATGCAATCTGTATACAAAAAATGCTTGTTAAATAATACTAAAAATATGGTTTTACTATTTTAATAGCAGCTTCCATAACTTGCCTCAAGTAATAAGGCTTAGCGTAGAAAATGAAGTTGTTTTCTTCTATGTAAATTTCGCCTTCAGCCAACTGAAAAACCACAATTAAAAATACAACAAACAATTTTAATATATATAAATAGAAAAGTTTACAAGAACCTTTCCAAAAGGTACGGAGATTTCCAAAAATAATGAATTTTCGTCTTGATTCACACTGAATTTTGGCGTTAGCATTTTCGTTTAGAAGCAGACGAACAGCGCCAAGTTCCAGAATTGTCCGCCACGCGGCGCCTCATTCTGTCTTTACTTCCCCTTTCCACTTCCGGTTTCCGAACGTACCGCGCGGATTCGTAACTTTTTGACCGGTAATCCACGTTCATTCTTGCGAAATCGCTCCATCTGTCTTTAAATCTATATTTATATTAATAACTAACATCCATTTCATCCGTTCAACGTTGTATTTAAACGTTCTAGTAGCGATTTTTTGTTTTGTGTTTGTTTTTTGGTAGGACGTGTCTGTTAGGCTTATTTTGCTCGCTTGTTTTCTTTCTAGCCAAGTTGGATCGACATGGCGAAATCGAAGAATCACACCAATCACAATCAGAGTAAGTGTGGAAAATTACAGACATGCTAGTATTAAGTAGTGTTTCCTTAGTCCAAGGTGTTTCGTTGTTTAATTTATCCGGCGAATTTAAATCTCAGATAAAAAGGCCCACAGGAATGGGATCAAAAAACCAAAGAGGTCCAGAAATCCATCCATGAAAGGGGTAGATGTTTCAGTTTCATGTTGCAGCTGTTATGTTGGAGCATGTCAGACAGTTATTATATAACTTGAATGTGATTTTTCCGCGTTTTCAGGTAGATTTAAAATTCCTGAGGAACCTGAAATACGTGAGGAAACACAACAGACTTGCAGCAGATGCCAGAAAGAGAGGAGAAAAGCCAACACCGAAAACTAAAACTGCACCTGTTGCCACGTAGACAAAAATCCCAATAACAAATTGTGAATATATTGGAAAGTAAAACGAAAACTGACCAATTATCATACATTATTCTCCTGATGGCTGTATTTCGCAAACATTTCAAAATCACAAATACATGAGAAAATCATTTACGCTATCAAGTGTCAATTCCTGTAAATTTGCTTTGTAACCAAAACTAAACAGCAGTTGCTGTACTATACATTTCTTAAAATTAAAGTATTTAGGAACTAGCAGTTTGATAATTTAAGAAATCGCTTCACGTCACAATATAAAAAAAATTAAACCGTCAATATTTTCATAGAATACATGACGGTTGACATATTGATGAACACGTAGCAAATTTACATTAATTTACTGCAACAGCGAAACGCATTTCGTTTATTTCACCGGATACACATAACAAGTACAACAACATTCTCACCGGCTTTTTAAGCGGTGATAATTAATTATATTACAATAGTGATTGCGACTTGATCTTGACATAGTCGATTGTTCTTTGCGTGGCGGTCCTCGGTTGCGTCAGCAGGTTAACGGCTTCCATGATCCTGTGCTCATTCTTCCTGAGGTAGAGCCTCGCGTCCTGCTGCAAAGTTGCCATCTTCCCCGGACGGATCTCGTCCAGTGCTATGTCTTCCGAGAGGAAAGGGTTCAGACGGAAATACGTCCCTTTGGGCAAAAGGTCGCAGAGAACGGTGTGCACGGCTGAACAAAACAAGTCTCAGTTTTAGAAATTTGGTTTTTCAATACTATTATTTCAGGGTTCCGCAGTATGAAAATCCTTTAACCGAACTTGGGTTTTAAGACTTAATAACACATTACGCTCTTGTGTAGTTAATTTGCCTATTTTTTTTATGTACCTTCCGTGTCTGTGGCGCTGTCGATGATCTTCTTCAGCTTCTCCTTAAGACTCGTGTAGTTGGAGGACTGCGCTGCATCGCGATGGTCCTTTGGATGCTCGTAGAGTCCGTTGCCCAAGGACACGACGCAGTGAATGTTTTCAGTTGGCCAGAGCAGCTTCGACTCCTGGATTGCTAGGGCCGTTGGGTTGTTAATCATGATCCCCCCGTCCTGGTGTATGTAATCGCCCATCTTGATCTCCTCGAAGTAACCAGGGGCTGCACCGGAGGCCCTTATGCTCTCCCACAATGTACAGTCGTACGTGCCCATGTAACGGGAGCGGACCCGGGGAGAGTAGTCGTAGTTGCGGAATAAGAAGGCTTCGAGACGCGGCTGGTTGACCACAGTGGACACAACTGCTAGCTATGAGTTTGCAAAGATTTTACCGTTACAAACCTATTGATGCATCATTTCCATGAAGGAAACATACATCTTTGACTTGATTATTAATTCCCTAGCGGCGTAGAACCGAATATTAGCATACCTTTGGGCAGTTTGCGTCTCGAGCCGTCTCGATGAACAGTTTCACTCCGAGGTTATCCCTGTAGAAAATAAAGCGGCGTTAAGAAAGAGTTTCTCGGCTCCGATCCGGCGAACCGGTAACACTCACTTGAGTATCTTGGCCCAGTTATTGGTGTCGTAGTAAGCATGGTTCAGGACCAGTTTACTGGTGCCCCAGAAGTAGCTCTGATTGAAGATCTCCGAGCCGATGTTTCTGTACAGCTTCTCGCAGTCGTCGGGGCTGGACGCAAGGGCACCGGTCAGAAGTGCGATGATCGCGCCCGTGCTCACCCCGCACACAAAGTCGAAGAGCTCGCGGACGGGACGACCGGTTAGTTCCTCGAAACGACGGAGCACCTCGATGGCAACCACTCCCCTTGAGTTCGTTACGCAGTCATGTTTTCAGCCGAGTTTTTTGTATTGAAACCGATTTGTTTTTTGTTATTATATACCTGAGGCCGCCGCCATCAATCGCCAGGATACGGACTCCTGGGCTTCGCGGAGCGGGAACATGACCCAGGAGCGTGAGAGCTTCTCGCACGGAGCCCAACACGCGCTCGTCTTTGGAGAAACTTCCGAGCACCAGTAAGCGCTTCACGGCTTTCTCCTGATAACAGTCATTGCAACTTAAATACATTTTATTTGTTGTTTTTTTTTTGGGTTAATGGGTATATAAATACCTTGACGGCAAGGCTCCTGGTCCGCGGGTGACTCTTCAGATGCATGCACAGCTCTTGGACCGCGGACAGCATTGAGTCTGTCGTGTTTGCTTCGGACAACGATTGCACCAAGGAACGGGTTTGGCTGACCAGAGTTGCCTGTGACACGGAGAGAGATAATGTACTAACTTGAAAGTCCTCAAATTAAGGGAAGAGGGCCTAACTTGTTCTAATCCATTAAGAAAATACTTATTACAGATGTTATGTGCTTGTACCTTGGACGGAACTTGCTTCTGCGGAGCGAGTGGCGATGACTGCGGAGGAACACGGGACTCGGAGACTTCTGCGTTGCCGGCTTGGTTTGGGTCCCCCAGGACATCAGGGGGATTTGGACGCGAAGTGGAAGCGCGAGCCAAGGACCTGAAAAGACTGCCGAGTTGGCTTCCGGTGGATTGGATGATGTTGGACGCGGCTTCGTAAGTTGTGCCGACAAAAGTTGACGCGGTCTGGGGCTGCACGGAGGATGATGGTGCCCTGGTTTGGTCCGCGAAGGACCTGGGCATGGCTTGGCTGCATCTGTTAGGTAATATTAGAAAGATTACGCAGTGTTGCCATCACCTGATGCCGATGGCCTTGGCCCGGTGCCAAACAACATTTCTGTTCTTGGCAATTGCCGGCTTTGTTGTTTATACGGTGTGCGGAGTAACTGTAACAACTCTTTGATATGGAATTATTATTCTCAGAAAGAAACGCCGTTGTAAAATGCTAACTAAATTTTCAGCTGGGAAAGACTTATCGATCAAAACCGGGCAAAATTTCATGTATTTCAGGCAAAATTAAATTTAGAAATTTGTCAAATATTTTTACAGTGATAATTTCATTATTAATAAAATGTCAATATTTTTTCTACTACGTACAGCATTTCTTTGAATGTAATTTACTATTTTTATTGTATTTGAGGGAAAATCATGTAATTGTTTCCTTTTTTATCAAAATAGCAGTAATCTATGTCTTAAAATATAGTTTTGTTAAAAATGTGCAGCATCTTTTTCCATTGCTGGGCAGTTCTCAAAATGTATTTGGCAATTAAGGTTTTTGTACATAATCGTTTGAACTTTACTTATAGGGTGGATTGGTTTCCCATAGTTTTCATTCATTCTTTTTTAATTTAGTAAATTGCAGTGTCAGCTGTCATTAATGACGCATATTGCTACGATCAAGAGAATCCATTGTGAGAATATTGCAAAATTTATCTCAACGTTTTATTTAGACGTATTGTTTTAAATATTATTAGTAAAGAGTTACGTGCGTTACCTGGCCGCAAGAACGCGGAAATCTAGCGGTTTAAACGCCATTTTGGAGCGCCGTAGAGTTAATTGCCAAATTTCTCGTTTTATCGCTGTATTTTTCTTCAATATTGCTTCGGTTCGTGCTTCTGATGTCAATTCTCTCCTTCCTTTTGCAATAAGATGGTTCGCTGCATTTGTAAATATACCTTGAGTCAGCTGATGTCACGCCACTGAAGTCCTTCAGTGAGCAGATGTGACGTCATAAGCGCGCCAGCGCGCCTCTTGCGAGCGAAGTCCAAATCGGAATCGACCGATGATTCGACGTCAGAAGTCACACCCCGCATAGCCACGCCCAGTATAGAGACGTGCCTGGAGTGACACTTCCTATTCCTGGCCAAGCAGACGAGATGAGAGGAAACATGGCGGAGCCAATGGACGCGCGGTATCATTGTGGCCACTCCTATCTCCGGCCACAAAGCTCGGTGGCGGTAGGTAGCACCGTAGGAGCATTTCACCAATCAAACATAATTTTGACGTCATGGGTGTGCGGTCGTCGCCTAACCAAAATGCATTGTGACGTCATTGTGGTGCGTTCGCCTCTGATTGGCTGACGGGAAAGGTAGTTCTAAGGTCTTGGCCTGGCGGTAGTTATCCCTGTTGGACAGCTACGAAAATGTCTTCTTCGGACGAAGACGCCGGTGCACTTTCTGTATGAAATCTTAATTGAATTCGTCGATTGGGTGTTGAATTTGAATCTGTACTTAATCGAGGGCGTTTTCTTGCTTTTCAGCGAGAGGAAATAGCTCGTAGTTTCGACGTTTTACCTGAGAGACAGGCGAAAATTGCCAGTCTTTTCAACCTGGACCATGAAATGCATGGTTATTCGAAATCTGGAGATGAAGTTTATTGCGTTTGTAGGACGAACGACACGAGCAGATTTATGATGTGACTGAACTCTTTTGTTAAAGGGCCGTAGTTTGAACTTAAAATCCGAAACTAATCGTGTATTTCTCAGATGCTGTGATCAGTGCAACGAATGGTATCATGGAGAATGCATAGACATTACAGAAAAACAAGCTTCCAAAATCAAAGTCTACTTCTGCGATTACTGCAGATGTCGGTTTATGTTATAAGTTAGGAGAAAATAAGATATTGCTCATTGATTGGCTAGAAATGACAGTGAAACTGTGCGTATTTCATCACATTTGCGCAGTGTTCTAAATATTAGTTGAAGATAAGGATCAATACTGTTAACTCATTTCCAGTTTAGTTAATGAGGAAATTGTCTTGTTTCATCCAGACATTGGACATTGTATCGATGTTTTCATGTTTGCTATTTGCCTTTTTTTTAATCTAGCAAGGGATCCGGCTCTGGAGATTGCTTACAAACAGAAGAAGGATGCAACAAAGAAAGGTTACAAGAAGTATTACTGCGATGATGATTATGCAGCAGATACGCATTCCGGTCCCGGAAGGAAGAAGACCGGAGGGACGAGATCTTCAAGACGCTGTGGGGAGTGTGCCGCGTGCCATAGGACCGAAGACTGCGGAAGATGCGACTTCTGCAAAGTACGCTGTGCACGCAGCTAGAAAACTCGTTGCGGTTAGACATGACCGTTACTTTTTTCCTCACGCAGGATATGCGCAAGTTTGGTGGGCCTAATAAGATGCGGCAGAAGTGTCGGTCCAGGCAGTGCATAAATTTTGTAAGTTCGGGGATAAGTTGGATGGCGGGTTGGCCGGGGAGAGGTTTTTTTGGGTCTTCACATCTCGTTTCGCTTTCAGGGTGTGGTGATCAGGCAGGGTGCCCCGTACAGCGCCTCGTCTCGCGGCCGAAAGCTTTCCGACAGCAGTGATGATGAGTACACTGATGCCCAAGTAAGCTGCCAAAAGAAAGGTCCAAATTTGGGGAATTAGAGAAAATCAATGCATCCTTCGAATTTGATTCTTAATAGATTCTCCGTGAGATTCGAAAGCACGACTTGCAGAGCAAGAAGAGTCCCTCGAAACCGAAGCACACTGGATCCCGAAAGGTGATAATATTTGTTAGTATTTCTATCGGTGGTTGGATTCCTCAGCATTCTAGAAAGGGCAGAGGATTGAAAAACAACCGCAGTACCCCTGGAAACAACATGGAAGTTTGTGGTTATTTATTGCGCTTTGCAGTCGAAGGAAAGGAAGAAGGAGAAATCATTTTCCAGATCCAGGAGTGGGAGGAAAGGAAATGATGATCGGAGAGCTAAAGATCTGGGTCCCATTCAATGCAACGGGCCGGGTTGCGTGTTCGCGGCTCGCACCGGGTCCAAGTACTGCACCGACGACTGCGGCATCCGGCTCGCGATGAAGTGGGTGACCACCGTTGCAGTCTCGCCAACCGTTGCGGTAACCGAACGTTTTTGCTGCCGCAGCCGCATGTACGAGATCCTGCCTCAGCGCATCCAGCAGTGGAACAGCACCCCTTGTGCTGCCGAAGAGAACAACCGGCAGAAGCTGGAGGGTATCAGGCAACAGCAGCTGAAAGCGAAGGAGTCTCTGGCGCAACTCGACAAGAGGGTCCAGACCCTGGAGGAACTCATCCAGAAGGTCAAGCTGTTGCCGCTGGCCCCTGAACAAGATGTAATGTGTACTTCGTTGTTTCAATTCATGGGTTTCACAGTGTGATTCTGAAATGAAGAGTTGGTTTTGTTTTGTTTTTTTTGTTAGACGATGGATTCGGAAGACGAGGCTGATCTGAGCATTTACTGCGTTACGTGCGGGCTTGAGATAGGCACGAGGAACGCGTTGAGGCACATGGAGAAGTGCTTCAACAAGGTAACATATATAGCTTTGTGCCCTGTCTGTTTACTCACGTATTGCAATTCGTTTTGTCCAATTTGTTGAAAAAAGTACGAGAGCCAGACATCGTTTGGTTCGGCTTTCATGACAAGGATAGAGGGCAACAACATGTTCTGCGACGTGTACAACGCGCAGCAGCACACGTACTGCAAGAGGTTGCGAGTACTTTGTCCCGAGCACTGCAAGGACCCCAAGGTTGTTTGCATTTTCTTTGCAGAAGTTTCAGACTCGATTCCTTTCCAGCATGTGCTGTATTTCATCAGTTAATATTCCAATAATAAATCTCAAAAGTAGAATGATTGAACTTTAAAAGTTAGTGCAGCTTTCTAATATATTTGGTGTAAGTTTTACGATTTTAGCAGCACCAAATTCGTCTGAACTTCTGATATATCATCTTGTAGAATTATCGCAGTTGTCCAAGTTTAATAGGGAAATCCCGTTTGCCCAGATTGTGGACGACGAAGTCTGCGGGTGCCCGGTGATGACGGACCTGTTCAAGGAGTCCGGCGAACACTGCCGCATCGCAAAGCGCAAGTGCATGAAGCACTACTGTTGGGAGAAGCTACGCAGGGCCGAGATCGACATGGAAAGGGTTCGGCAGGTGAGACACGGGGGTTTTGGTTCTACGTACTGGTTTTTGTGCCATCCGGTAACGTGGACGGGTCGTTGCAGTGGTTGTGGCTCGATGAACTATTCGAGCAGGAGCGCACGATCAGGATGGCCATGGCCAACCGTGCCGGGGTTCTCGGACTCATGCTGCATTCGACAGTGAACCACGAGCCACCGCCATCACTCATGATGAACGACCAAGACAGGACGGGTTGATGTGGTGTACACTAATCATTCTTGTAAAATTCATATTTTCCAGTTAGGAGCGCAATACATAAATAAATTTGCTATTTTTTAATGTTGCATCCGATTTCCGTGCCGCAGGGTGAACAGACAGCCCATGCGAGTCTGCTTCAAGTTTATTGGCATAAAAATACGTTACTCGATTAAATCTACAATCGTCAACGTAGAACGCAAGACGATGAACGACAACAACGATGATTTGAATTAATTAACGTGGATTTGAACTGTAAATTTGCAGGAAAAGTACAATAACTACAACTTGGCCTTGGCGGACTGGTCCTTTACCACATGTGAGTCTCGCGGATCTCGCTGATAATGTGACTCGCGTCTTGCAGAGCCTGCAAATTATTCTCGTGTTTTTTCTCTCCATTTATGTCTGTTTTTTTTTCAGGAGATATTTTACCTTCAGCATCTCGGCGGCCTCCTTACGCCTCGCGGCAATGTGCTCGGACTCCTGCAGCAGGTCTTTGAAGTGGTCGTGTTTGTAGAGGTGAGTGACGAGCTCACTCTGAAGGTTGTCCTTGACGTGGTTCACGAGGAAGTGCATGATGGCTTTAGGCACGGAGTCTTGGATATTCTTGCGCACGATCAGGAAGTACGACTTGATCAGTCTCTCTAAGAATAGAGATTGGAGCAGAAAGGCAAGTTGCAACTTTTATACGTTGCGTACCAAGTTTCATCCCCATTATGAGGTTTTACGGAAGCGGTTACAGTAAAGGCCCTTTTATCCATAACTTGTGAAAAAAAGGCCTTAGTAGTAGTCCTTCAAATTACCTATCACATCGCAATCCCGTTGTTCTCTCGGGGAAAGTTTCCTTGAAGCCCTTGAAGGCTGAAACGCAAAAGGAGGCGCGTCACATGTTGTTTCGTTGAGCTGAAGACACCGCAAGAACCCGAACTAAAGACGCTAGTCTGTCTTGTGTTCGGGTGATTACGGCAACGCTGTACACGACACGGCATCGGTCTTACTACTTCAGGAAGTAAGTTGACTGCCTTGTGGGGGCTCATCGGGTTCTTGATCTGGTGAGTTGGCGTCACGAGAGGACTGCTCTCGACGCTCGTGTTGCGGCTGACCACAGCGCTCGCTGCGCCGGACGTCATGAAGTTGGTCAGCCAACCCGATCCGCTGCTCAGGTTCGTGTTGCTGCTCCTCAGGTCTGTGTTCTTGTGCAAGTTTAGCTGGAATTGAGCAAACTGATCAAGACGACCCTGTATATTCCTATGTTAAGGGTACCCAACGGTCAAGAATATTTCTTGGAAAAAGAGGAATTGTTGGGTACCCAGTGACTACTTTTTCCTATAATTTGTAGGAAATGTTAAATAAGCAGGCTGGAGATTTTTGAGGATGGTAAGACGCACCGTCGTGACGAACTTGTCCTTTTCAAACGGTTCGCTCGGAGGAGGCATCGCGTTGGTGGCAATGTTGGAATTGGCCGTCACTTCTTTCTTCGCCCTGGCCTTACCCTCGACGTCCGTGTTTTTGATCAGGGTACCCACCAGGGAAGAGTCATGGAAATCTGGGTGTTTAGTGTTGATGTACGACAGTTCAATCATCACAAGGTTCTCCACCTAAGCTTACGAAAAGGACCGTTATCCTTTGCGCAGAAGAAGAAGAAGAAAAAGAAGGAAATATGGTAACCATGGAATTGGTGTGCGGAAGCAGCCGTCGAAGCAGATGAGTGACCACGTCTATTATCCTCTCGTGGAGTTTCGGGAAACGAAGCAGCTCTTGCTGCGAGGAAGAAGGAAGAATCAAATAACGGCGTGAGTTGGGATGTCTAAAGCAACCCTTAGGGGTTATTGGGATCACCTGGATCTCGGTGCCGCAGTGCTGGATGATCCTCTGCATCTCCTCGTGGACAAGTTCCACGCATCTTAGGCTCGGCTCCTCTAGACGCCGGATCTGTCTCTTGACGAGGAGCTCGAACGACACTTCGGGAACGAACAGAGCCGGCCGTGTTCCCTGCGCAACAATAGATTACGTCTCATGTTTAAGGGGGTCTAACACGCGTGCGTAAATGGGAAGGGGAAAAGGGACCGACTGTGGCGTTGTGGATGGCCGTTAGGATATCAAGAGTGCTCAGTCCACCAAGTGGGTCTATCGAGTCCAAGGTGCCTCTGAACGTCTCGTGGAATATGTAACATATGCGGGCTCCTCCGCACAGCTCAGTGGTCTCGATGTTCTTTGCAGTGCCCTCGATGGTGGCGCAGTAGGCGGACGCGAACTTGGTTATGATTTGGAGAAGGGTTTGGCCCTGTTCGCGAAAAAGGGGCCCGTTAATACGGTCGAGTTTGTGTTCGGACCGAGACTCGACTTGCAATTGCCTGGTCATCCACATGCTCCCCGTACGAGTTGAGGAGGCTCTGGAACTGCGACACCATCACGTTGACGCGCGTCTTCAGCTCGGGCAGGCAGTCGCGGATGTGGTGCATCAAGAGCTGCGCGAGTACATAATGTCAGGTAACGCCGCGTGGCCTGTGGAGTCATAACTGCGACCAAGATGCCATTAGTAAAGGATGGAAATTGGGAATTACTGACATCTTGGTCGCGGTTATGTTAGGTCCGGTATTTATACCCGGTTCAACGTCTTAGCAAGGTATGGAGTGCCGTTCCTCGTGGCCAGGGAAGGGTACTTCCTCTGGAGGAACCCCGCCTCGTCCTTCTGGGCGCAGTCGATGGCCTTTTGGTCCATGATGTCCTGCTGAGAGCGGTTGACCACGCCGATGATACCCAGCTTGACCGGGATGATCCTGCCGCAGAGAACGTCGATCGCGTCCGTGCCGGCGTCCATCAGGTCCAGCTTGGTGACCACGGCCAAAGTACGCCTGCCATCCGGGTCGACTTCCCGCGAAAGCTTCAGAGCCTCCGAAGTGGCGAGGTCCGTGTTGGCGGCCGTCACGGCCAGGATGATCGAGTTTGGGTTGCTGATGTACTTTAGGATCAGTTCTTTGATCTGGAACTCGATGTCGTCCGGCTGCTCGCCAACTGGCACTTTCGTAAGGCCGGGAAGGTCAACGAGGGTCAGGTTGACTACGCGGCCAGAGTGGATCTTGAGGTTTATCGGATCCGGGCAGATCCCCTGCGTGCAAAGAGCCCTTGCCGTGAGTTAGTCTTACGATTTACGTTTCACGCAAGTATCTTAAGATTTGCCTTGTGCAAACCGGCCATCCTCTCGGTCTCGGCCTCAATTTCTTTCCTAATATGCTCGAAGTCGTCGTATATTTTGTTCTTGGTGTGCAGAAAAGTTCCCCATTCTTCGAGATCCAAAGTTCCTGCGATAAGAAACTGACCCGTAAAGTGGATGTTGTATTTTTCCCCATCCCGGTTGATTGTTAAATTTAAATTCATGGAAAAGCAAAAGAGAAATCGGTGGGAAGTTGGATTTAAACATTATTTTCTTTTTTTTTCGAGATTATATACCATCTTCTGCAGATCTGTGTTCGCGGTCATCTTTCGTTACATGGACAAGTTGCAAAACCAATGGTCTTCTAGTGACTATTCCAGGTCCTCTGGGTAAAAAGTCACGCCCAACGACACTTTCCAAAACGGAGCTTTTTCCGGAACTCTGGATGGGTCCATTGCATCCATTCAAAGAGATTAGGTTTTATACACTGTACCACATGAAATAAACGGCTAACGTTGCAGCATTTGTTTTCACCCACCTGAGTACCGACAACAACGATTTGGGGAAGTTGAATCGCATCTGCCCCAACCGTATTGAACACATCTTGCAGCTTATTGATCACTGGGATAAGGGCTTCCATTATTTCCAAGTGTTAAAAGCCGCGATGGCCACCGCAGACCATACCGTTTTTAAACAGCACGGAGGACGCAAATAGGCACCAACTCGAGGCTTTCGGCAGTAGAGTGGTAGAGACAGAGAACGCGGCGCTCCGGCATCGCAGCATCCGCCAATCGGCGGACGACCACTATCGGTTTGTGGCCAATCGGCGCGAGCAATCGGATGGGGGATGCGGCCGTTGGCCTGTTTAAATAACGTTCTACCAGTAGGTGGTGATAATGTGGGGTCGATAACTTTGGTAACAAATCATATTGTTGGTAGCAACAACGGGTGGGATGGTCATTGGTAGCACGCAACCAATGAGCGAAGGGTAACATCATCGGTTATTAAAGCGTCGCGTTTTTAACAAGAGATTCGGCGGTCGTTGGATACCTCCTACCATGATGTGTCTTGACGTCATCGCGCATGCGCAACCCCAACTCGTTTTTTTCAGGCGCTTTAATCAGGTGGACGTTATTGCTGTATGGTGTTGGGATCGGAGAGCGATGATTGCTGCATTCAAGCCATTTTCTCGTGTTTGATCCACGTTTTTTTAAACGCTGGTTGTGGAACTACATCTTTTCTGAAGGGATTCACCATTAAAGACCCACATCCGTCTCCAAAATTGTATAGTGCCAGGTTTGTGTTGTTGAATTGATTAATTTTCGTCTTCCTGCTTATAAGTTGCGACATGCGGACGGATGGATTATTTCGCTGTTGATCGGTTACAATCAGTCTTTAATTGAAACATCGTGCGAAGCGTTTCGCATTTTGAGCTTTTCGTTTTCGAATTTGGTACAGACTAAAAACCAAGATGGCGGGATTCGAATTTAGTTGCCTTCCATTTTCGTTCGATTCGATTCGATCGAGTATCAAATTTCACCTAGTGATCAATGCTTTTTCAATCACAGGATGATAATCTTTGAACCGTTAGATAATGCAGTATATCGGTTGCGATGGGAGATTGTAAAAATGTATGTTTTTCATGACGTGTTAAATTCCCATTTGTTTATACAAAATTGCAATTATTTGCCTTCAACTTTCCGTTTATTATTACCTTTCCCTGTTTTTTTCTAGAATTGTCATTTCCTTGTGTTACGAAATTTGTTATTATTCACTGAAACGATTTGGCGATAAAATACTGGAAAGATAAAAAAATATCTCCTCCTCCAGCTTTTCATTGGCTGATGCGGTAATGTGGGCGGAGTAACCGTTTTGTGTTAGTTTTCAGTTTGATCAAGTTTTTAATCAATCAGTTAGGTTTTTACAAGGTTTTTATGAGGAAAAACCAGTCATTTTTGTGTTCCATATAGTAGTGCATTCGCACTCAAGGTTGTACTAGTTACTGATAGTAAAATTAAATTTCTTGGACTAGTTAGTTGTTTAATCTACTCTTGTAATAATCAACTTGTAAGTGTATTCCAGTAAAGAATATGATGTTCAATAACTCTTAATGAAATCAGAGTGAAAATTGATTTCAATTTATAATTGCGATTTTACGCAACCTTGGGTTCACTGCAACCTTGAGTGCGAACCGACTACATAATTGTTCAAAAAAATGCTGTATTTGCGTTTCTGTGGTTTTCGGCATTTTTTTTTTACTCTGAAGGTCACTAAGAAGTATGTACATTATAAACTATTTGAGTTTCCCAATTTTATTTTCTAATATACTTAGAAAAGGAAAACTCATAAATTTACAATTTGAATAGAAGTCATAAATCGTCGCACGTGTTCATTGTGCAGAAAAGGAGCACAATGGTTACATATGAAGTGAAAGTTACATAAATTTACTTCATTGCCCTGCAGCTTTTCATTAAAATATAATTGATAAATGCATTTCTCCTGTTATTATTTCCTTGCGTTCATTTTCGGATGACGTAAGTACGTAATTACATTTTGCATTTATTTAATGAGTTTCAGTTTGGTTTAATTGTGTAATTTTAAATCTAGGGTGAACATTGTTGGAAACGACACTTAATTGCCTCCGAGTGTAATTAAATAGTACTAATTGTCTTTCAAGGATGGCTGGTTTCTTCTTTTCTAGGAGGCATTGAACAAGTGTTAAGGTCGTCAAACTGAAAAATACATTGATTTGTAGAACCGGGAGATACAGGTCATTTTTGTTTCTAGTTTCAGTTAAAAAAATAAAAACGGGGACAATGAACTAAACCACACTTGACTAAAATCAGAAAATTGGGAAAACAATTAGAAGTTACTTTTGAGGGAATTTGTTTGCGAAGACTGCAAATTCTGGATATAAAGTCAGGGAATCATTATGAAATACGTATCATAACTTCGTAAATTACAATATTTCAGCAAAATTCAGAATCTGAAGTACAGTACTACTTGAAAGATTATTAAATACTTATTTTAATTAATCTCCATTGTCAAGAAATTCAATTGTTACTTGTAACTAGCGCAACGTTGAGGGTAAATTAACATGGAAAATTGAGGGGAATTTAGTTGGTAGGAAACCTAAAACAATAAAATAAAATATGCAATGAAACCAAATTCCTCGCAAGAAAGTAAATCGTACAAAGAGCAAACAAACAACCTGAACAGGGTCAACAAACAACATTTTCAGTCAACACACCTGTGTATATGTATATTATTACGAACTACGTGTTTGATAGATGTTTTATTTTATAACAGGTGTTCGCAAAAGAGAGAGCGAGAGATCAATGGCTTCCTTTCGGGACGTGGACTTCATGGGAGTTGACGGTGTTTGCCGGGAACGGAGGAGGATGGCCGAGGACCTGGACGATCTCGGTGTACCTGAAGCCGAAAGACTATTGGACGACGAAGGAAGCATAATATCGGAAGGACATGGTTGTGCTCTCCCTGGAACCCCTGAAGATGACCATCTTCTCGAGGACCACGATGAAGTACGGGTTTCGCGTATTGTGTTCCTCAATTTTAACAGTAACCGTGCGGAAATACTACCAGTACCTTGACACTGTGTGGACGAACTGGACAGGAATATTGATTCCACATATCGTTTTTCGAGGCTAGCTGTAAATTTTTAATTATTAACGTCAGAAGCATAAAGATCTCCACGGATAAAGGTCGCATCGGATTGGTATTGAACTTTGAGGCTGTAATTCTAAATTTAGAAACTAAAAAATGGAAGTGTATATAGTCCGAGCGGTGAAAGAAAGATTGTCATCATGGACGCAACCATTGCTTCATTTCCAAGGGGTGTTCTGTTCACGGTTAAGCGTTCGACCGCAGCATTCTGTACACATCTCTCCCCTACTGGTCGTGTTGGGAACGCTCCGCGTTTACTCTCGTCGTGCGCACTGTGTTTTCTCGAAAATACTGGTAGTTTCTGAATTCTTTGTTGACGTTTTCTCGTATTTGGGGGGTAGGTCGAGGAGAGCGTCGGAGATGTGGTGAACCGGAACTCGAACCTGACAGGATCGGAAAACGACCTGAGCGTGATCGCGAGCCGGGCCGTGAAACAGGCCGAGCAACTGGTGCACAAGGTGTGGGAGGAAGCCTGGAAGGTTACGCACTTCCATTCGCTGCCCAAGTGGCTGCAGGACAACGACTTCCTGGTGCGCGGACACCGGCCACCGCTGCACTCCTTCTGCGCGTGCTTTAAGTCCATCTTCCGCATACACACCGAGACGGGGAACATCTGGTCGCACTTGCTCGGTCCGTGCGAAAATAGTATATGTACTCCTATTGGTTTATGCATGCATCTGTGTAATATGGCCGTTTTTATTCCCCCCTCCTCCCCCGTCAGGTTGCATATGTTTCGTTGGCGTGGCCGTGTACTTTCTCACGAGACCTTCGATGGAGATCCAGTGGCAGGAGAAAGCGGTGTTCACGTGCTTCTTTGCGGGGGCCATCATCTGTCTCGGCCTCTCGTTCATGTTCCACACGGTCCACTGCCATTCGGAGAAAGTGGGCAAACTGTTCAGCAAGTGAGTACAATAAACTGTGCGATTCATATACGCACGTGTACATGGATCGTAATTCGCTAGGTTGGATTACTGTGGCATCGCGCTCCTCATCATCGGCTCCTTCGTGCCGTGGCTGTATTACGGGTTCTACTGCGAGTTCCACCCGAAGGTCATCTACCTGGTTGTGGTGATCGTACTGGGCATCTTGGCCATCGTGGTCTCGTTTTGGGACAAGTTCAGCGAGCCACACTTCAGGCCGCTAAGGGCCGGTCGGTTTATCTTCGATGTTCAATCGGATTTCGGTAAATATTACATATTGCGATTGAACATTCGCGTGTTCCTCTTGCAGGCGTGTTCATGGGGTTCGGGTTGAGCGGAGTGATCCCAGCCGTGCACTACTTGATAGCGAAGGGTTTCTTCAAGGCGATGTCGCATGCGAGCTTGGGATGGCTCACCCTCATGGGGTTGCTGTACATCTTGGGAGCTCTGCTGTACGCGATGCGCGTCCCCGAACGCTTCTTCCCGGGTAGATGCGACATTTGGGTGAGTTTGGAAGGGCCGTGTTAGTAAAGATCCATTTAAGCGATAATTTTGAAATCTTTGTCGTTCAGTTTCAGAGCCATCAGCTGTTCCACTTGCTGGTGATCGCTGCAGCCTTTGTCCACTACCACGGCATCTCTCAGATGGCCACGTACAGGCTAACGATGGGTGACTGCGCGGTGGCCGAGGAGGACTCTGTCGCCGGCATGGGTTTCGGCATGGCCAACAGTCTCATACTTTACTGATCGAGTAGCCGAGGAAGAAGAAGAAGACAATGAAAATATAAAAGACAAAGAAAGGTATACGCGAGGATACGATGCGCACACAGACCGTTATAGATTTGCGATGTGGAGGAAAGCGAGAAAAGGAAAGGTCCGTGTAATTATAAACCAAAGGGGAGAGGCCACGTACACAGAGAACCCCTGTGCTTGAATATTGGGTCTACTTCACGGCGTACACCTGGTACTTTACACGGAGCAGTTAAGGTATTATGGTTTGCGATTTCAACGATAGACTAGTTTGTTCTTCGTTCCTGGCTACAAAATACGAAAGGACATTTGCACAGTTCAGACGCAATTTTCCGAATATGTGTTTAGTGTCCGCGTTGGAAAATTGCGTTGTATTCAGGAACACTGGATTTTTGCATTTCAAAAGTTTTGCTGTTAATTTGTATGAAACTAGGACATTTAAAATGGCGTAATGCGAAAGAGACCGGAAAATAATGTAATCGTGTAAAGGTAAAATGCGACACATGTATTTTTGTTCGTTGTTATTCGCCAGTTGATGAATACGAATAGTCAAACAAATATTAATGTCTGTAATGAGCGAGTTTTTCGTGAAATGGAGTAGGGATCTGTGATGATAATACTACAGTGGTGTGATGTCGCAGTGTACGGCGCGCATTGCCCCCGCGAGTCTCGTAATGGACCGTTCGAACCAATGAGGTCGCGTGTCTACCGTGACGTCACAACCCCGCGGTTGGGGACCGGCTGGATCTCGGAGCCGGAGCGCCACTTCCTGTGCGCAAGATGGCGTCGTCGAGTCGCGCCGTCTGACATCTCCCGTTCGTTCGATTCCCAGAAACTGAGCTGGACGGTATGATTACACGGATCGTAAGTAAACTGGGGCCAGGAATTTGGTGACCGCAACATCGTAGGTGCCCATTTTGCGCCGATTGCTGGTACATTTATAACTATTTAGCTTGTTTTTCGCGTGTTGTGCAGAAAGTAAGGAAAGGCGTCTCTATAGCTGCGAGAAGATGGATGACCATCGACGGTAGCGATCGTTGAAATCTCTCATTTTTCCCCCCGCGAATCGTTTGCTTGGCACTATGCAAACCCAAGGCAAGCCTCGGTTCCTTAAATTCCATCAAGGAAGCGTTCGGGGAGTGGCCTTCAGTCCCACGGTGTCCATTTCGCATTTTCCTTGAAAAAAAGACCGAAAAAAAGGAAACTTTTTCATGTTTCTTGTTTCTTTACAGGATCGTTACTTGTTTTGCTCCGGCGCATATGATGGCAGAGTAAACCTGTACTCTGCCTTGAGGTCCGAGTTGCTGATGTCCTATCAAGTACGAATGGGCTTTCATCAAAGGGAAAAATCAGGGTTTTATAAGTGTTGTCTCAGGCTTTATACTTTATGTCCACTTTTATGTAGAAAAAAAAGAAACTTTTCTTGCAAAAAACGAAGTTGGAACCCCAAATTTAAGAAAACTAACTCAATGAAAACCTTATTCATCAAAAATAGCATAGCATTCTGTATGCATTAGTTTATAATCTGTAAAATAATCAATTGTTAAATGGATCCTGTGCGTAGCAAGCTTATGTGATTTTTTGGAGGCGATGAATATCAACACGGTATTTATGCAGAAACTTGACGTTGTTAACGTATTTCTGTATCATTGCAGATCACGACTATGAGTTTGGCGAGGAATGTGAACGCGGTAAGGTTCAACAGCGACGGTACAAAGGCAAGGTTTTAGGTTTTCGCTTCGGGTTTCCCCGGTCGTACCGGTTTGATTGAGTATTTGTTTCTCCAGATCCTTGCGACAACCACTGCGAGACGGTTGGCGGTCATTGACGTCGGCCGAGGGGACCAGCTCATATCTTACGACAACTGTACGTGGTGCATGTGAAAGAGCCCACTATGTCCATAGATACACTCGTCTAAACTCCCGTTTTCATTTTTTTTAACCAACGAGGTGCTTTCAACGGTCGCGACCGTACTGGTCTCGCAGCAGATCCAATATCACCGAACATGGCCGTCTGCGTTTGCGTTAATGGAAAGGTAAAAAGATCCCCTTGCAAACTTCAGTGGTGTGAAGTGTTCAATTCTGAGTTTCCGATGATTTGTATAACGTAATTCAGTGTCACTTCTCTTTGTGTACAGCCTGTTTAATAATAGTTAATTGATTTTTGTTTCATATTTTTCACATATTTCCTGTAATATTTTAGTCTATCAGCACTTCACACTCTTATCAGATTCTTAAAGGGTTGTAACTAAAGAAGTGTTTCTTGTCTCGATCTTAGGGACTGTCGCTGTTCGACTTGAGGATGCCGCTTCCGCTGGATTTTATTTACGATGTAATATCGGATGCTTGAGTTGATCGATTTCGATTACCAAAATTACCGCGTTATAATACAAAATTCATTTGAAGTTACACGGCAATATCATCCGAGACGTGACTTTCCTGCCACGGAGCTGGCCCTGGGTTAACGGTCACCAGAGCGCTCTGATGGCGGTTTCCTGCGACGGCGTGTGCAAGGTTCGGTTGATTTCCACGCATGGGACCTCTTCCGTTCCCTTTTCTCCATTCTCGGAAATATAAACGCTAATTCTACAATTTCAGGTGATAACCTTGGACCGGAGGACGCTGCACACGTTCGACGCCGGACACTCGGTCAACTCTGTGGCAGTCAC
This sequence comes from Glomeris maerens, assembly GCA_023279145.1. NCBI lineage: Eukaryota > Metazoa > Arthropoda > Diplopoda > Glomerida > Glomeridae > Glomeris > Glomeris maerens. Next base: position 8,777 of record WWPM01007008.1, on the reverse strand, counting down.
CCCGGAGGCTTACGGCTCGGCGGGAGAAGACGGATTCTCGAGTCTGTTGGCACCTATTGGTTTTCCTTTGCCGTAGCGATAAAAAAACGTTTACTTTTCTCGATGCGCAGGTGTGGTGATGCTCGGAGGTGACCTGATATCCGCGTATGTTCCCGACGCTGGAGTGCAGGAGACCCTCAAGTGGCACAAAGATGCGCCCATATGGAAATTGAGGTAATAGAATAGAGCCCAAAAAAATGTCAATTGTTTGTGTTTTTCTAAAATCGAGGAACTCGTGCACAGGTACACGTCGAACGGAAGCCTGCTGTACGCTGCCTGCGACCGAGGGGCAGTGTGGCGATACCGTCGCTACCCAGACCATCACGAGTCTCTAGGTGAAGTTTACAATCACCGAGGGGACATTCAAGACATGGACATCTCGCCATACGACGAGTGTATCCTTAACTCGCTCGTTTTACAATTTTAACGCCGCAAATAGTCGATAATATCCTTGACCAGATCGCGCATCAAGACCTGATAACCGCGTCCAAGGACCGTTCGGTCGGCATCCTCCACTTGGGAGCCCCGAATCACGGTTGGACGGAGTACAGCGAGCTCACCTGATCCGCTACGCGAACAGTACTGCCGCAGAAACCGCCAACGGAGTCCTCGGGTTGCCCGAAGATCCGGTTCCTTTTTCGAATTTGGGGGACCCACCGACCAACACACTGACCGACCGATCGATCAACAGACGAAGACTTCCTTTTTCAGAAGCTATATGCGCATCCCGGACCGCACAGTGCCTGCAAAGCGTGGGCCTCATTGGAACAGAAATACAGAAGAAAGAAAGAAAAAGAAATCCGTAGGCAGCTAATTTCATTTGGATTGCCGCATTTTAGTCCGTGGCCCTACACCCGCGTTCGGTAAACCGAAATAAAGTGTAAACTGGCCGTGAACTCTTGACGCAAGTTTCATTTCGTTTGCAGATATGTCACAAAGATGAGGACTCGGTCGAAGAGCAGAGCCCCCCCCCCCTTTTCATTACGGAATTTAACACGGGAATTAAAATTGTGTAAAGTGTTCCTCTATATTTCCTAAATATTCTTGAAATTTTGGTTAAATTCTTATGATTCCCGAAGTCTTCCCGTTATTTATTTTTGTGGGGAGTTAATTATTGAACGGCCCCTGAGTAAATGAGGATTTTCCCCACCCACATGCGTCATCGCACGCAAACGACATTCATCACGGTGATGTAATAATTAAACAAGCTCACATGACCTCATGTAACATTTCAAATTTCCAGGAAACCCCGAAGCAGTTTTTTTTAATCGGGATATTTGTAAAGATACAGTGATAGGGGTTGTTCAATATTTACTAGCAAAAAGGTACAAGCCGCAGATACAAGTTGGCAATTTTAGGGTACTCATAAAAGATTATAATTACACGAGCCTGTGTAGATAACTATATACATAGTTAATTTTAATCCATATAATCAAAAACAAATCTGTATATTTTAGTTATGAAAGGTCAAGCAATTCGCCCTTTATTCTTCCGTAAAAAGTTGTTTCCAGTTGGTTCCTCTGTTTTCAAAATTTTCATTTAGATATTTACGAACATAATGTTGGACCGACCCCTGAGTTATTATTAACGGTGGAGCGCAGCGCCGATGGTAGCTTTGATAGGATCAAGTGGCCTTTCGAATGCCGACCGTTGATTGGTTACACCATGCTGCTCCCCAGTACCACTCACTCCGCCTTGTCGTTTTGCCGAACCCGAGTAGGTGGAGTCTAATAAGGAAAGGTGGGGCGAGCAGGTTGGTCGAGACCAATAGGAGCCGATGCGTCCCTGCACAGCCTGTAGTTAAGGAGAATCATGGCGGATGTTGGCCACATGACCAAGCGAAGTCCGTAGACGAAAGCGCCAAGAGAGAGAAGTTGGTGACGTCATTGCGCATTCCTAGTTCGCAATCGCTTTCATTTGCGCCAATCCCCCTCTAGGCCCGATTGAGGTGTGGTCCGGAGTTGACAGCCCTCCGTCTCTTTTCTGGCTTCTTTCATCGAAATCTAAGTTTCGACCGCCTGGGCCACGGTTCTTCACCGCCATCAGGTACGAGAGGCGACCGATTTCAAGCGTATTCGAGCGAAATGGCCGGCCGGCAAAACGCAGACTCGATTCGCCGGCTGAGGCTATATAGGCCTAAATAGAATACTGTGTAATGATGAAAGGAACGCGCGTTCGAAAAGCCTCGCTGCGGGGCGCTATTGAAAAAATGCGGCAACATGGCCGCTATAACGGCCGAAAAACCCTCTCCCGAGCCCCGAAAGTGACGGATGGCGGCCGTGAGCATCGTTTCCGAGACCCGTCGCGCCGATCCTCATCGCACACCCTTCTCCGCCATCCACCAAATCCACTGGCCAAAAATTGCAACCTTGTCGCCATTTTGCTGGTGACGTCATCGAGTGTGAGCGAGACCCGCACGTTCGATTCTCGCGCATCCGTACGTTTCGGCGACGCGTTCCAAAATTTTCGCAATCTGACCATTGTGCGAGCGCCTTGCATAAGGGTCATCTGTGATCAAAACACGAACGTTCAATGGGCATGTTTTGAACGATTGAAGGAAGGAAAACTAAATGCTGATCTGTACGTTTGCGGAGAGGAAAAAAAATGTCGGCGAGTTCGGATGGACGGGCCTTCTCGGCATTATCGTTTGTTATGCTCTTGTTATCTGCTGGCCCGTTTCGGGTTTGGCTCAAAAAGTGCAAAACCTTCGTTTTACGCTGCTTTAATCTGCAAGTAAAACCCGGATGGCGGGTTTCGGGTTTTTATTGAATGTTTGCAAAGCTTCCATGAAAATTAACAGCAAGAAATTATGCGTTTTCCAGGAAAGATGCAAACGACAAAAAAAGTGGATTTTTTTTCAGCATTAATATTTTTTAAAGCAGCTTAAAACACAAATCAGAAGACGTGTTTTGGAGTCAGGAGAGGGAAAAGAACAACACTACAAACAAATAATCATCAATCAACCATAATATTGCAAGAAAAATGACTGACAAGAAAACTACAAATATACACGAGAATCTGATTAGGAAGTTTGGTTCATTATTTCATAGTTCTCCGAACTAAAATGGTGACATTCTTCATGAGATAGTGTTTGCAATCTTCGATGGTTTCTTAGATTTCACAAATCTACAGATAGACAAGAGATCACTCGGGAATTTCGATTGGATAATGTGTAAGTGGTGTGCAACTTGGCAAAATCCTTTGCAATTCATACGATGCAGTTACAGGTAACAGGCATTTCACGCAAAAAACCTGTACAGATAAAATTCCAATTCTGATGTCAACTATTCACTCTACTGATGGACCAAGCAACTGTTGTATTTCTCGGTCTTCCCCGTTTCTCGTAGAGTTCATAGGAAGATCTCGCTTCTCATAGGTCTCTGTAGTTTCCGCTCTTCGGATAGCACGAGTTGCTATTGCCGCATTGAACCGAATATAGTTTCACGTATATGAAGAGAGAAGATGGTAATTGTCTGGACAAGAAAATGAAGTTGAACTTGATACGCCGATGGGACATGAAACGCAGAAGTTATTTAGACGTAAATGGTAGAATACACTTGGGTTGTTTTTTTGCCAAGTCCTGATGGAAAGTCGAACAACAAATATTTTGCATTTCAACGCTTGGCGGTGGTGATGAGAACGGTGCGCGTATTAAAAACCACGGTATGGTTTTTAGCTTAGGTAGGGCCTCTTGCGGTCACCTGACGATGAAGCAAGTGCAGTATATTGCGCCCCAAAGGAGGTCCGACAGATACCAGTTTAAACCACAGCCAGGTAGTACAACGGTCTCAGACTTTTGCACGCGCAAACCAAACTGCTGGATTGTCGCTTTCGGTTTTGAAGTTACTAGAAGGAACACTGCGCTGGCTGAAGCTTAAAAGTGCCAAGTTTGACTGTGTCTGTGCGGACGTAACTGACCGGCTTGCGTTGTCTTTTCTTTATTTTTTTGGAATAACTAGTTTTGGGAGACGGGATGGCCGCAATCCGAAAGAAGTTGGTGATCGTCGGGGACGGGGCTTGCGGCAAGACTTGCCTGCTGATCGTGTTCAGCAAGGACCAGTTCCCTGAGGTGTACGTGCCCACCGTGTTCGAGAACTACGTGGCGGACATCGAGGTGGATGGCAAACAGGTGAGGTGTCCGGGGGAAAAAAAACCTTTAATGGAGTTGTTATTTTAACAAAGATGGGGGTTTCTTAACGCGTGGTGCAGGTGGAGTTGGCGCTCTGGGACACCGCGGGGCAAGAGGACTACGACAGGCTGAGGCCCCTGTCGTATCCGGACACGGACGTGATCCTCATGTGCTTCAGTATCGACAGCCCGGACAGTCTGGAGAACATCCCCGAGAAGTGGACGCCGGAGGTGAAGCATTTCTGCCCCAACGTGCCCATCATCCTCGTGGGAAATAAGAAAGTCAGTAGATGCGGTGGTTTAAGGGCGCATTTGCGGTTGGAAAGAAACATAATTCTTTTTGTTACGAGTTCAAACCAATCAAATTGTATTGTGCATTTTGTAAGTTGAAATGTGTTTTTTCAACAATTAATGCGACCTTTGCTGTGATAACTATAACGGTTCACATTTGAGGCTTGGTGAGAGGTGGGGAAGAAGAGAGCTAACTGTTGCGTTTGGTGGTCGGTAGGATTTGAGAAACGATCCGAACACCATCAAGGAGCTGGCCAAGATGAAGCAGGAACCGGTGAAGCCGGAGGAAGGCCGAGCGATGGCCGAGAAGATCAACGCGTTCGCTTACCTCGAATGCTCGGCCAAGAGCAAGGAAGGCGTGCGAGAGGTTTTTGAAACGGCGACGCGAGCCGCGTTACAGGTACGCGTAATACTCGCTATTGTTTCCTGAGAAGTCGAGTGACTGTTTTGAATTTCGATCGCAGGTGAAGAAAAAGAAGGGACGCAAGTGCACCCTATTGTAAATTTTCCGGATTTGGCTCCCAAGTTGCATCGGCGAAGAATAAGAAGAAAAAAATGAAAAAGAGCATGCAAATAGCACAAAAAAAGGAAAAAAAATATGGATATGTGGTTTGTTACGATGGAGAACGGCGCGAGCTGTAAGCGGCAGCGCGGGCAAAACGACGCGCTAAATACACGATACCGTTTCGTTTTAATTCCCAAAATCCCACACCATTTTTCTCGTCCCTTCCTTCCCCGACCACCATTCTTTTTTTTTTGTTAGTTATTTTTCTTCTGCTACAGCGGACTCGTAAACTTGTATAATGTGAACACGAACGAAGAAGGGAAGGAACGGAAGACCTCTAGTCTCTTCAGGGAAAATAAAATAAAACAGTTGTCATTTATGCAGTCTTCTCTCGCTCGCGCGAGAAACAGGCTTCTTGAGACGGCAAGAGATTTTGTTAAGGAACATGGGGATAGCGGACCGGGTATTTTCGGCCGGTTGGATGTGTTTCCGTTTCTTCCTTTCGCCGCTATTTGATGGGAACCGGAAAGGGGGGTTTGCACGGTCCTTGTGACGGCCGGGGTTTCTGCAAGGCTGTTGACGAAAGCGGACGGAAGGAAACCTCGGTTTGGTAAGGGCCAGCGTGAAATAGACATAGGTAATTAGTTAGTTAGCTTGCACCTGACATTCCCCTGCCGCGAAGGACAAAAGTGAAGATGCTTCCATAGAAAGAGAGTGTCCCAACGTGCCCCAACCCCCTTTGCGGACGCAAAGAAAAGGAGCGTTTTGAGTATCTGGAGAAAGATGTTACCGTAAATTCGCACGATTGGACATTCTCTGTCCGTTTTTGTTATTTTTTGTTTTTGGTGGAACGGGTTGAACGAAGATGAAAGTGTTTTTTGGGAGTGCGAAGTCACTGAGCAGCGCAAGCGTGTCCATCGCAAGTTGGGTTTTGTTCGCTTTATGTACGAGTAAGATGCCGGGACGTGATCCTTAAAATGAGAAAAAGTTGTTTCTCTTTCCCATCCCATTCCCCCTCCCCCCTCCCATGAAATAATAACCGCTCTATAACGCTATTTCAAGATGGACTTGACATTATTTTTCATGTCGAAGTGTAATTGAAGTAATCGGTCTTTTTTAAAAAATAAATTGTATCTGACAAGTTAGTAACGAAAGATGCAGATTTTTCATATTGTATCGTGTTGGTTCGCGAGCCCTTCGTTTTTGCACAAATTATTTTTACTAGGTCACCATATCACGGAGTGCAAATTTTCACTTCGAAAGCTGCATTTTTTGTCTGTTTCTCTCCACTGCAGAGAATAGGCATGGCCCGAGTTAACTTGCGGCGAATGGGACGAGTCCAATCGCTCTGATCGAAAGGGGGGTGTCTACGGTATCAAATTCCATTTTGAAAGTGTGTTGGGCAGTGTAGTGTTCAATTTTTATTTCAAACTATACAGCGATTGAAACTGAAACTCCCAGAGTAAATTATTTTCGTTGGAGCTAGTTTTCCGGAAGTTGTCGCGCATTTATAGTTCGCGGCTTAAACGTTCCACAAATTCGAATTTTCTTTTTTGGGGTGAGACGTTGTGCGCAGCAAATGCATTTTATACGGTCGAATTTTCCGCGGGAAATTATCCCGGCGTCCAATGAAGCGGGGGGGGAATACGTCGCAAGAATGGGGAGTCGGAAGAACGCCGACGAGATTCAACGGCGCTCCGTGCTAGAGTTGTGGCTCGCACGTGTTTCGTTAATGATGTTCAGTCGGTCATTAGGAACCGGTTGCTACGTGTTTGGCAAGTTCTTTCCTCCCTTCATTCCGATCACTTGACCCAGACGATATACAGGATTTTGGCCAGTTTTTATTGCTTGCTCATGACTACTGCCATTGTTAATTAACAACAGTTTGCCGCCAACTCCATTTGCAGTGATGTTCCACTCGTGGTACCACCATCTGCCGTCCGTGGCGCTGGGTATGACGCAGTTTGCTTTATTATTTTCCATTATCGTGGACTTGTGTGTTTGGAAATCCAAAGAACCACTTCTATGAATTTATTAATTTCCGCGTACGGGGACATTCGTTAATTATGCTGTTTTATTTGTTTTTATTGCCATGGCTTCTTATTAATTTGAATTTATTTCAAATTTTCAAGGTCGTAGAAAGTAGAGTATTTCAGTTGATTGCGCCATCGATTGTCATTAATGGATGGTCCAATCAGTTGGTGTGTCGTTCATAAATTGAGGTATACATACATAGTTTTGAAGAAAAAACAGTTCGGCAATGACAAAAAGATCGACATCAGGGAATTAACTGTAAGTTACATAAATTTAGAGTGGCAACAATTATGCCCCCTTTGATTGGTTCCGCCATGTTTCTCTCAACACCTCCAGCAAAAATATTTTTTTAATGCCATTGTACATTAACATGGCGGCGTGGCCATAGGCTTGTGAGCGGGGTGAGTGTCGATGACGTCATTATCACATGATAGCCTCGAATACAGGGCAACCTGAAGTCCAACTACGTACCAAGGTGGAGAGGCTCGCTCTCCTTCGTTTCAGTAGCACTGATTGGTTGCTCTGCGCATCTACCCCGCCCTCCGACAGGTAGCGCCGTCTGGTAATTGATGAATACCGAATGAACGCGACCACCGCCTGCCAGAATGTTGACGTCACTTCCTGTCTTGGGGTATTCCCGTGGCGCCTTTTTCGGTCGGGGTTTTTGCTGAGTAGTGTGAGAAGAACCCTGCTTTTTTGTGGGGAGGGGAAACAATGGGGTGCACGGGTGAGAGAGAAAAAAGGAAACCGGAAGTCGTTGGGAAGAATATCATGTCACATCCGGTCGTTGGTCGCATGCGCAGTGCGAGTCGAGCGATCTTTATTTTCGAACGCCCTCGCTCCTCCCCCTCAAGAAAAACCCGGATTTTTTCCCCTCATCCGTTCTTTCCGTTTTGCAGCTTTTGCCTCTGTTGTAAAATAATCCCAGACGCGTCAACAACCCTTCAAATACATATTTCAAATTCTTTTCTTTTCCCCTCCTCCCCCCGCAGTTGCATGACTTTGAATCGGAATTTAGGGGGGGGGGGGACAGCAACATTTATTTACATAATTAAAATTCTTGGAAGAAAATCATTTCAAGCCCAATACGTTCCCATAATATCTGTGTGAGTTTTTGTTTTCCTTTGAAAACTTTAATTGTTTGTATTTGTTTGTCTTTAAAAATGAAATTTCGTTTATATTTCATTATTTATATATTCATGACTTTTTAAAAACATTTTTGTATAATTATGAAATAAAATGCTTTTAAATTCAAAAATTCCCTATAAATTGAATTAAAACTGCATTTTTCCTTATTTAGCATAATAATAAAATATCTCTCATTTTCCGGATTCTGGAAGAGAGAAGACAATATGTTTTTATAATGTCTTTCCTGTTATATTGTCTTTTCCCACTGGGATTTTATTGTTTTGCTTTGAAGAAGTTGCAAACTTCAAAATACTAGTCTTTTCATCAAAGGAGAACCGCGTTGCATGTTTCAACCTTGAAATCAAATTAACTTTTAATTATCTTTCCATTTATTAACTCACCATCTTTTACATTCACCATATTATTCTTGCAAGCGAATTTAAATTTATATCGCCAATTGTTTTAGTAATATTTACTCAACCGGAAATAATGTCAATTTAATTGCAGCGCAACGCCCTCTCGCGGTTGACTCACTGATGCAGAGATGTTTGCGACCGCAGCGCCGCTGAGATCAGCGGTTAAACCTGGAAACAAGCGCAGGTTCATCCATCCATCACTACTTCACTCGCAGGTGAGTGGATTCCCCCCCCCC
>WWPM01007005.1:0-12299 GCA_023279145.1 Glomeris maerens | reverse complement strand
ATTACACACCAAATAAATGCAACAATTATATAGAAATTAACATATATCAATGTGCATAGGCTATTATAATTCCTCTACATATGCACTTTACAACTAGAATTTGAAATCTAAATAAATCCACGTGCACGAACAACTAGGAGCTGAAATTCATTCAATTGTATGCTTCAATGGCTGCAATGAGACTATATCAATCAGGATTAAATTGTGTAACTGGAATTATGACCTATATGCACGTTTGCATTCATATTTGGTTTTCTATTTAACAGACGGGATATATTCTACAGTGGCAGTTTGACTCGCATCCCACAGTACGCATCACAATCCAGTTTACAGAAATACCACAGTAGTGTAATCAGCATCCCTCGAGTGCTGCATGATGAAAGTAGGAAAGGAAGCATAGCAAACGCAACATTGAGCTGCTGTCCCAAGCCCATGAGGGACACAGTTGCTGCTATGTTAGACGTCTCCCTCCTAAAGAGCCCAACATTCATGATACTCTGCATATCCAGCTTCCTTACTATGTGCGGATTCTTCATACCTTTTGTGTACCTGGGCGCCATTTCTGAGACTTTCAATATCGATCGTGACAAAGCTACTCATTATTTCGCACTCATTGGGGTGTCCAACACTTTAGGACGAGTGTTCAGTGGCTGGGTGTCCGACAGGCCCAAAGTGGATGCCCTGCTCATCAACAATATCGCTCTAACTGTTGGAGGAATCCTAACTGCCTTTGTTCCCATTTTGGTCAAATATGAACTTTTGATGACATATTCAGCTATTTTCGGTTTAGCAATCGGTAAGTTACATTGCCATATCAGTTCGAACTAAAATGCACAATACTGTAATTAGAAAAAGATCAGAACGCTGAGAATATCTAGGCTACAAACATGACTGTGATACCATAGTTTTGGCATCTCAAATTCCAATTCCTCACAATCTCAATTCCTAATTTTCTTAAAGTTAATCGCTTTTGTTCTTTTCGATTAATGGCTTTAGATTTTCCAAACTAATGTTTTCACCAATATTTGTGTAATTCTCTAAAAGTAAATTACTATTCACAAATGGCAATTGCGTCTACAGGAGTTATAAAATTCATTACCACATTTCTTTAATTTTTAGCATGCTTCGCATCTCTAAGGTCCATTATCCTTGTGGAGCTCCTGGGACTAGAAAAGCTAACAAATTCGTTTGGTTTGCTGATGCTCTTCCAGGGAGTTGCTTCCATTATTGGTTCGCCCATGGCTGGTAAGACCAACATCTTTTTCTTAATTGATTTTCTCCATTTTACAAGCTAGAGCATGCAGAGTCTGATTGGCTTCATTGTCAGCCATACAATTTCAGGGCAATTGTGGCCATTATTACCTACACTAAATAATAACGGTATGCAATGAAGTGTGCAAGTATTAATTTCTATAACAAATATCAACTCTCGCTACACCTTGAATAAAAACTACGCTTTTTCACATACAGTAAATTACTATTTCAAAATAAATACCAATTCAATTGAATTTCTGAAATCTCACATTATAATCAAGTAATTCTGATTCTAGTACAATTCATCAAAATACTTTTCAAATTGATCATGCGTAAAAAACCACTTCAAAAAAACCCTGAAAGGTCAAAATTTGCCTATACGTATGTATTTAAAGAAATTCAGCGCCCTTCATTGAAATTCTGGAGACAATTTATAATGTACCTGTAGGAGGTACTATTTCAGTATTATGAAATGAAAATTATCATCTTAATTTACATCTATATTTACACAGAACTAATTACATAGCTTCTATCTCCAACAGGTGCATTTTATGATATGACTGGTACATACAACTTATCATTTATCATCGCTGGATCTCTGATAGCCATTTCTGGAATAATGTGCTTTCCACTGAAACGGATATCAAAATGGGAAAACCGCAGGACCCAATTGTTCGCAGCATAGCTTTTCAAGAAAAAGATCAATATTCACTTTATCCACTGTTAACAACCACAGTCAATTTCCTGAAGAGCATGTTGAGAAATTAAGTATACCGGGTGAGTCATAAGTAGAGTGCGGATTTTACGTCCAAATAATTCCAAATGAAATTAAAACGCTTTTCTGTGAGCTTTATGATCATAAAACGTTCAGCAAAAAATAAGTGCTTGCACGTAAAATCCGCACTCCAGTCATAAGTGCAGTGACGGCCTGTTGTTTTTGTAAACGAATGGTGTGACCTTGAAAGGTGGGATCAAGGTCCTTGAAATGCTAACTTTGTAATTATTGGCGCTAATGGGCCGATATCATTTCGCGAAATGTTCAGCGCCGTGTTCTAAACATTCTGCAGCAAACAGATTGAAAATCGCATAAACAATGCAAAAGTTATGTGGAAAAAACGGAATGTGCACCCCTGTGAAAAGCTTTCCAGCCAGCTCCCTTGTTGTACACAAACAGCGTGCAATTGCAAGACAGGAAATCACACACCTGGGTATTGGTTAGGAAAGCTTTTCACAGGGCTGCATAATGGTTAGATAGCCTCCAACCTGCTGAGTACTTTCCATGTGCGTTTTCATTCCTACACCATTCATTTACAAAAACAGGCCGTCACTGCACTTATGACTCACCAGGTATACCCTACCACAACTCTTATCACAGCGTGCATATATCGAAGACATTGTAAAGAACCCAGACATATATCACAGCGCAAGCATAAAACTAAAACCAATATTCTTATGCGTTTTAGGGCACTTTTAATTTGTTTCATTAATTATATTCAATTATTTTATTGTAGCAAATATCACGCAGTGTGTATATCATCAGTGTACATTTGTACCGGGAACTAATAATATATTGCATAGAAACGACATATTGGAATAAAAAAGAACATCCATCAAATCAAATGGCTGAATTGACATTGAAACAAAGCAAAGGTCATTGTTCTTTATAATAGGCCTAATTTTCACATGGACCAATGTAATAACTTCTAAAATCTTATCTATAAATTCAACCTTCAAAATTCTGCCCACCAAAATAACTAGTTGCTATGAAAAATATTTACTTCCCCATTTGCACATATACGCCTTCTCTTTAAATATATCACAAATTTCCTATTATTTACACGGAAAAACCAAGGAGTAAACAAAGAATCGGATTTAGATTTCCTGCCTTCTAACGTTGATCGCAGCGCCAGCAGCGCGGAAAATAGGAAAGTATTCATACATACAGTAAAATGTAATTGCATTAACTTAAGAAATGTTTCCGTTATGTATAATAATTAAAATTTCATTTGGCGGTTGCATTGATCGCGTACGTGTTATGAGGTACGATCGCTTAAATTTTAATTGTGGTTTGATGTTCTTTAAACCAAAAATTAAGGTATAAAATCATGGTTTGTGCAGAACCAGCAGATTAGAACTTTTGAAGATAGAGGGCGCCAATATCTGGAATTTTTGTTATTACTCGTCATCCTGCCAACGTAGCTTCTGCAGACAAGAACCTTTGTATTCGACAAATACGGTACTGTTCAGCAGTTTCAATCGGTGCAAAAATTCGGGGAATATTGAGCGATCGCAGTGTTCTGAAGTGAGACCGACTAAACCGATGGTAAGTGTGACATTTTGTGACAAGCTTTTTAAACCATGCAACAAATATGACTTTCAGAGGTCGTCGCGTAATTTTGAATATTATGTTATTATTACGTATGACAGAGTTCAACGATCCTTTTCTCTGTGTATGAATTTACTGCGACGAATTTTGTGGACTGTAATAATGAAGTGTAATACAGTAATAGAAAAAATAAATGATAGGAATGTTGTCATGCAAATCAATTCGCAAATCTCCAGTGCAGAATTATATTCAATTCTCACTCCGCTGAATTATACAATTAAACAATTAAAATATTCCATCATCCCAATTAAAGTAACCTTGAAATTAAGGCACATGTGATGCTTTCTACGTTGATTCATATTTTCCCCATTAAGTTTGTTCAGTAAATTTGAATTATTGAATAGCATTTCCAACATTTCCCAAACAGTTAAATTCTTTGTAATATATTAATTTGTATGTGGATCCGTTTTTGAAGTCAGTGCAAATCGTTGACATTATTGTAAACTTGTACACGTGTTAGAATTTCTCATGCGATTATTTTTCTTACTTTTCTTCAGTGACGATTTAAAAAGTAAATAAATATAGCAGCATTATTTCAGTTCAAAACCCTATAATATAATCAACTCTTGATACTATTGAATCATGGTTAAAATCAGAGTTGTCCAATCGTCATAAAATGAATATTTGTCGTCAGTAATAAGAGTAAATTGAACTACAAAATAAAATCAAACCATATTAAATGTACACAACAGTGGAAAGTTTCCATTTTAGTTGTACTGTGTGTAAATAAATATTCTCTATTGTAAGTAATATAGTCATTTGATTGCACCCCCCACTAAAATTGTGTAATTTAGTAATGTTAAATGCACTTTTCCGCCCAATTTCAGCTTATTGATTACCCGATACTGTGTCAGAATAGAGTAAGTGCACCGACCTTTCATCTGGTCGATAGTTGGTACTATACATATTACATTTACTGAAAACAAGAGCATACATGGTATAAATAAATAAAACCAGGTTATTATTACTATACCATTGTCAACAAAATAGTTTCGCCAAAACTATGTCCGAAACGTCATTACATTAAAGCAGCTACTCTACAATCACGGTCGAGTTTTATCATAAATATAGCCGAGGCAACAAATTCAAATTCCAATTTGCCAAATGAATTCAATTATACTTGCTACCAAAATTATTTTTACAGGGATTTCACATATTGCCTTATTGTAATTCACCAAGAGCTTTGCTCCATATTAGCAAGTTTGAAATAAAAAGTTCAGAAGCCTTCATTGAAAATGGCAAACTGTAAATTTTGCTCTTCAATTTAGTTTCAATTTATTATTGCAGAGCCAGTTCAACGTTTCCACGCGATCATCCCGGTCTGCATCACCGAGACTGAACTTCACTAACCGGACGATAGTCACCAATAAACTACCTTGTAGGACCACTAGAACCACAGCGAGACCCAAGACGACGATTGCGAATTTGCGACAATCCGATAAGCGAGCAATTGAGCCGGAACCAGACGGAATAGGAGAGACCACAGCAAGTTACCCTATCAGACTATATGCACCAGTTGTTGGAACACCATGAAGGATGAGATTTCGGCTGCGGTCCTTTTCCTAATCCGTCTGATAGGAAAGAACCAGGTGCTGAACGGTGAACAGCTCAACGGCTTTGAGTCCAGCCTTTCGGGCCTTCTCGTGGAACGCTTCAAGAACCATTGGTTCCCCGAGCAGCCCAACAAAGGACAGGGTTACAGGTGCATCAGAGTCAACGAGACTGACCGAAAAGACCCAGTCTTAGAAAGGGCCGCCAGGGAATGCGGACTCAAATACGATGACCTCAACTTGCCCATTGAGCTCACCATCTGGGTGGATCCAGCAGAAGTTGCATGCAGGTTTGTATTGTTGTAAAATTACTGAATGCTAGACAAATGTCAAATGTTTTGCAGAGTTGCATGTAAATACTGCAGAAAATTCTGATAAAGTAAGCTAGTTTCGAAATTTTTCAATGGCCTGATGAGGACAGCTGTTTGAGAGGCCGAAGCGTATAATAGCCAAATTAAGAATACAAATTATGAGCTATAATCATCCAACCAATTGTTAATTGCTATTAAAGAGTGGATTTAATTGGCTTCACATGCCAGAGTTCAAAAGTATTACCTCAATATTTTACAGTTCAAAACTGAAGCGCTCATTCATTACAATCATCTTACCTTAAAAATTAAATTCCGAAAACTTGTTACTGTTTAAAGAAAGAGTTTGCGTAATTTATTTGTGCAAAATAATGATGTCATCTGCCAAAAAGTTTATTATGCAGAAATCCAGGATTCACATGCATTAGTGTTGGTTTTTAGAGGAGCGTGTGGACAGGTTTTAAATAATTGTCTAATTCACATGGGAAACAGGAAACTCAAACATCTTTTAAGTACGTAAACCTACAGCAAATTTACAGGAAACATCTAGCTAGGAAATGTGACGAGGCAAAAGTAATCATAATCCCAAGAAATGCGCGATAAAAACCTCAAAATCTGACGCCAGAAAATTGTTTATGGTTTTTCCTATAACAACATCAAAGGTGAACACTTTCACAATTTTTAGCTTTAGTTATCTGTAGCATTAACCGCCACCACAATGTGGTTCAGATACAGCAGAGATTAATCAACATTGCGTCACTATACAAAAAATATTTATGAAATGAAACAGATGTCATTCTTGGCTTGAGGACTGAAAAAGGAAGTTTGCTACCAGGAATGTGTAACTTAACCGATATGGAATATTTTATATGTAATAGATTTGGAGAGCATAGGGGCTCCTACTGCACTGTAGCATCTTTCAAAGATGGCAATAAAGAATATTACGAGAACGATACGAACAGTGATAAAGTGCAGCCACCATCTCCGACAAAGGAAAAACAGGTACAACCTCCATTCCAAACACCAAGTCCAAATTTGTCTTGGTTACATATGGAAAACCAACAGGGAACATTGGCAGAAACCCAAAGCTTTACAAAGAAATTGAATTGCACAATAATTCTTGCACAAAGTTATAAATGCATGCTATAACATATGGTAATGCAGACATCTGTATATTACATCAGTAAAATTGTCAGATTACACCAATAAATACCATTTCAGAAATTATTTTCTTTAAAAGCAGTTTCTATATTCTTGGACTATTCCAGTTTTGTCCCCCTTTTTTGAATGTCAAACCACATTCACATCTGGAATTTTGTATCCCATTAGACTGAAAAATGTCTATAAAAAGCAACTGCAAATTTTTGACTAGTTAGTTGGACATTGGTCATGCAGCAATTTACAAAAAAATATCCAATTAATGGCCAATTTACAATTAAAAAATTAAATGAATTTTTGTTGGTTCAGTCCTATTAATCGAGCCACCTAACGAGGACAAAATACATTTTGGGCATTGCTTCAAAAAACAAGATAAGAGTGCGTAAAATAATTATCTTGTTATTATCATTACCAGGATACTAGTGAAATATCCAGCAATAGGAAGCGAACAAAGCGCTGCAATGCAACATCAATGAATGTTAACATCAACAAGAACCAGCATAATCTTCAAAACTACCAACAACAAATTAAAGCTGGACCCACCATCACCCATGTACCGGCATACAGTTGCAGTCCACCCAATTATTTTTACTACCCTGCTCGACAACACCTTCAACAAGCTCGAGATGTACACCGCAGCCACGCCGTATCACCGGGCCCAAACCCATTCCTCAAAAGCAAACCCGTTCGCCATCCAATGCCTATAAATCCAAACCACGGCCACCATGTGTATAACCAGCAACATCTGCGGAATAATCGTCCCCACCAATTGATCAACGTTTCCCCAACGAGATTAACACCCTTCGGAAGCCCTCCCCGAGTGTCCATGTCCGGGGTGCCCAATATCGGAAACAATTTCATACGCAATGACAGATACCACTGGGTTAACAAAGCTTTGGTTAAAGCCTAGTCCACTTCAAATATCAAGAGGGTTCTTGGAAATTTTTAAGGCTAGTTGGGATATATCTCATTTATTGTGTTATTCGTAAATGCGAAATATTTATTTTCATTAACCTTGTATGTATGACGATTCAGAGTACATAATGGCGTTAGGAGGAATTATAACAGGTAACCTAACAATCATGTAATATAGTCGGTACAGATTAACAGATCATGAAAAATATACTGGGAAATATTTATATTTTAAGGTTTGCTTGTATTAAGCTCTAAATGTATGCACAGATGCAATTTTAATGTCAATACAATACAATTTTACATAGTTAACTATATTTGCAAGGTTTAAATTTTCGCAATGCTTAACTAATTTTAGCAAATACTTTAATATTTGTTATTTAATAATACAAAAAATTTTCATTTAGATGTAGTTCCGATAGTAAGTTAGATGCAAGTGAGTTTTGTCTTTAAAGTTTTCGGGAAATTGTATTATATATAAGAAGGGCAATTACGATCTTCTGCTTGGACACGTGAACTGCCTTGAAAAATCATTGTTTTAAGGCAAGATAAAATTTATATAACAATGTACTTGCCACAGATACACTAATCATTGTTAAAATTCCAACCAACCATAAATGTTGAAAATAGTTTTTAAAAAATGTGTGGGGCACGAAATGCGGCGCTCGAAAGTTCAAAATAATCGGCATTTCACTTACCGCAAAAACTGGTAACAACTGTAGTTTATACTGGTGAAGTACTGGTAGTTTATTTACACCTGAAAGGGGATAATATTTATAAATCATCTTTATAATATTTATTCGATATATTCAATTCTTGTGGAAATAATTGTGGAAATAATTGTGGAAATTTATGCATTCATCAATTCTCATTTGTTAAGTGATACAACTGAACAAATCTATGATGGTAACCATTTTTAATATTTCTTTGCAAAGATAACAAATATTGGACACGATGCAACTCCATTATCTTTATTCACAAATAAAGAAACATTAATATTTAATATTAATATTTTTGTAAACGACATTCAGCTCAGAAATCTACCTAGATTACCAAGATTGCAATTTTTTAATTATATTACAGTCAAGTGTTGATTACTCTTCAAACTCTAAATGGGAGGCCAAGTAGATATTACAGTACGCATCAATTTAATGTCCCACATTTGGGATTGTTATATCTACCTTGGATTCAATATTTGTAAACCAAGAACATATTCAATTTTTTTGTTTTATGAACTTCTTTACGGTGTATATTACTATAATATTACAGACGGGTTTATATTTACTGAAATTAACCTTTTGCGTGGTTCCCTGAACCAAGCTCCTCCCAGGTCCTTGGTAGAACTGAAACAACTGTGCTGGTCACCTGACTTTACGGTATAAACTCGGGCACATTGCATAAGCTTGTCTGATCTATTTATAGACGTTTGTGAAACAGGTTTAATTTCGTTGTTGTCAACTTTCCTGTTGCATTGCGTTACCAATTTCAATATATAATTATATGACATATGCTGCAATATTTATGATATAATCATTTGAAATAAATCGCAATTCTAAGTAGAAACTGTTGAATATTTATTTCTACAAGTTGCGCAAACAGGAAACTGTAATTTCAGGGCACTTGATAATTAAATGCAACAAAGTACAAAAAAATGACCTTCAATTTCAGCACGATTATAGTACAGCGCTATGTAGCTTCTACGTAACCTATGTTTTTCGTTTCTTTTCAAGTGAAATACAGACTTGAATTTGCAGAATTCTAGTCATTTTCTGGTTACAACAATAAGCAGTGCAGTTTTAAAGTGCAATTCACTCTTTAATATTAACAAATGCCAAGCATACAATTATAACAATTGAATAACACTGCTGAATGCCAGCTTGAAATCAATATTCTTGGGGGAAAATAAAGCAAGCTTGATACAAGCCTTTAGATGATTGTATCACATGATATGGTTAAACACCTTAACTACACAATACCATAATATGAACAGCAAATGTAAATTATGAATATATTGAATTAGAATGTAATTCCTAGAGCTGAATTATTTTATTCAGCTGCCATATTCAGACCTAACAAGAAATAGAAATGCTAAAATTACTTCAAAGCATCAAAAGTCAGTCACTATTAAACTCTTCTACATTTGAAAACATTGAAATTGAAGCACAAGCATTCTTATTTAATAATACATTTGTTGCCACTAAAAGCAAATTTATTTTTAGAAGGCATTTCACAATTCTTTTTTAACCATTAGTGCTCTGTAGTAGTACTTGTGGCATTTATCCAATGCAGAGTGAATAATTAAAAAGAAACGTATATATATATTCCTCAGCAGTCCAAACAAATCTGCATTTTAGATTATGGCAAATTTCTTATTTTATATTATGTGCCCTTTAACAAATCAAGATCGGCAGTAATTCAACAAGAATATTTGAAACAATTTCATGCGATAGGTGTTAGTTAGGCTGTATTCCAAAAGTCGTAAAATCATACAAAAATGGCACTTTGTGGCAAAAAGGATATATGAATTTAGTTAAATTAATCTTTCTATATTAGATTTCAGGCACACATGCTCCAAGAATTCTATGCACGACAAATGTTGCACATTAAATGAAATAAATTAGGAACTGGAAATGTATGCCAATATAATTCCTAAATCTTATATTTTATGTGCAAACATTATTAACTGCTTTGATTAAAATTTTCATAAAAATTTCACTCAGTACAATCATAGACAAAGTAAGCTGGCATGTTTTAAAAACACATTTTATAATTTGAATTGTGGTGTTAAAAATATGATATGCAGATGTTAGTTACTTATGCTATGATTGATTTGTTTGAAAATTCTAACACAAGCAGTATCCGATTGAAATATTTTCATCATATTATTATTTTATGTTGAAATTTGAGTAAAATATACAAAATCATTAACGTTGTAATGTAAAACTGTGGCAACAACATTTATAACCACAATCTTTGATTTATCTACGTATAGTGCACATGAAAGAAAAATGTTTAAATCAAAATGAAATATTTTTGCATTGATTGGTTAAATTTATAATTTCAAGGAGTGCAATCTAGATAAACATCGGATGCTGTTTGTATATTTCATCATTGCACTGAAGTAATACTGTCATATTAACAGTGAATCTTCTGAAAATTTGAAAACTTTGTTTAAGAAAATGTCATTTATAGTAATCCAAGTTACAAGGCATAAAACTGACTTACGGCTTTAATATTCTTACTATCAAGGCTTCTACTGCAATTTCGTTCGAAGAAGTATGAAATTATTTCATGTGTTTCTCAAGCTATTCAAGTGCAATCAATTGTTTTTTCTGGAGGCTGCGGTAAAACACTCATTTGAATTGTGATGGTATCGTTCAGCTTCCAGCCAAATTTCTCATAAACCTTTAAAAGCTGCTCGATGGCAATATTTCTCACATCAGCTTCTTCTTGAAGTGCTTGCCTCTCTTGCAATAGTTTCACCAGCTCGGAAGACACATCTGAATAGATTTTCACAATTTCTAATCATTGAACTGCATACCAATGAATCAATGCAACCGATCAGGAAGACAACAATCATACCTTCAACGACAACCTTCAAATTGGATAATGTGTCTTTTAATTGACAAACTGCCATTCCTGAAACTGCATGAACGTAATTGTTAATACAGGCAATGTTCTCAAGTATTTCAAACCATATGATATCACGTATGTGTATATGTTTTAACAAAATCCTTGTTTTTTGATATAACGAATATTTATCGGATTGTTAATGAATTTGATTATCACTGACACTAAGCAAAGGATGTCACTATATATTGTTGAACTTGTACAAATCAAAAATTACTGTTAACTTTTGTTTCACATTATACAACGATATTATGGGATTTCAGACAGAATTAAATAAAAGCTTACGTTCTGTGCAAGTGGTACGAATCCAAACGTCTGGCGATTTTCCCTCAATTTTACAGTCACTAACATTTTCTGTCACCATCGTTTCGTTTTTCTCCACGCCAATATTGTCTTTCACATTCATTCGAGATATGGCCACATCATTGACAGCATTTAAAACTTCTTTCATATTCCAGCGAATACTCTCACAATCTTCACCTTTGGCCACATTTTTCTCATCACTGCCTTCAATTCCTTGAACCGTCCATTGGAAATCAACGTCTGCTTCAGATACCATATTCTCGTTGGCGTGGCATTTACAAGAAATTCCCACCTGGTTTCATCAAAAGTACCCACAATCCATTGGGCACACTAAAAACACATCTGCAACAACAAAAGCAAACCTAGGTGTTCAATTATTTACAATCAACAATACACACATCCTATACGTAGTACTACACGTCATTTTCCATGATCACAGATAGTTGTTTGCGTTGTTTCCAAGGTTTAAACCTTAGTTTATATCGTAATGGGTCATGGTTTCTGACGGTTCGTTTTATTTTAGGCCTTCGATTAAGTCAATAGGCCTAACCACGCCGAACAAAACCAACATTTCACTAGCAACCGTTCGTTTTATATTATAATTCACATCATTACGGGTTAATATTGATTGAAATGCTATAAAGATGATTTACCAAATGCTTCGTAACGACTGATTAAAGTTGTACGATTCCATCGAGCACCAACATAATCGACGGTTGAATTCCCGCAACTGGTGCAACTTTCTTGCATTGCAATTTGTAGTTGCTCACGTGATTGACGCCATGTCAATTTTTTTTT
>WWPM01006965.1:0-10369 GCA_023279145.1 Glomeris maerens | reverse complement strand
AGCTTTCGTAAATCAATGAATGCCCTTCAAGGGGTCGTGCATTAAGTCATGTTTGCGGTAATCCTTTCTCAATTTGTATATATGTAAACTTCAAGACAGAATCGTACTATTAAACGTTATTTCACCACATAGTATACAGGAGTTATACAATATTGTCGGCAATTCACTGTTATTTGTCCTTTGGGAGATTTTCTCTTCCCCTTTGGACTTAAAACCTCTGTTGGTGTTCAGAGGTCTGAAATGCAGCGACTCGGATAATTGGATGGAGGAGCTGACAAAGAGTTGCTAGAAATGATTGGTTAAACGCCAAGACCATCAGATACAGCAAACACTGAAAGCAAAAATTGGCCACAAGTTTGTCTCCCATCTGTGTATCTTATTCTTTCTCTCTCTCTCTCTCTATATATATATCATCGCACTTAAAAAAGCGATCGATAAGGGTGGGCCAAAAATAACGCCCCACATTGTGTCTATAGCGGCGTGAAATATGCCCCACCCTGTATTTTTTTATAAACGCATTTAAAATGTATACAAATTGTACAAATTTGAAGGGTGTATTAGCGAAAAGTTAATGTATATAAGTAACAATTTACCTCTATTTATATGACATGTAGACAAAGAATGTTTATTTCTAGCTTTAAAAAATGCAAATCTAATTTGAAATCAATCTTTTTTTAAGGAAAAGAAGGAATTCCTGAAATTGAATGATACCGTCATGATTTGAAACTCATTTTAGAGTTGGTAAATGTCCACAAAGTGATGTCATATCTAATTTCTTAAAACAGATTTTAATACACATCTTATATACTTTGACTTTCGAGAACGTCAAGATTTTGATGCCAAAACAGGAGTAGAGCTAGTGTCTTGATCTTAGACAGGGGTAAACGTCTTCAAATTGATGTCGAGATTTATATGTTTTGCAAACCACGTCTAATTTCTTTGGAGAGAATGAGTTTCTTGATACGAGATTAATTTGAGAAGCGAATGTTCGATGCTTTGCATATCTAATTTCTTATAACAGAAACGTCTTGCTCATCTTACTTTCAGATTAACGAGGAACATTTTTGAGTTCTTGCGCGTTATAACGGCGAAAAGGAGTGGGGAGGAAGATTTGGGCCACTGCAGGACAGCTAGGACCTTTGGGTGGTATAGGGGAGGTGAAGGATTGATGGTGGTCAGCGAAGCCTGGCGCATCTCTTTTTGGCACCGCAGACCACGTTTATCGGCGCTTTCATTTGCAGTGTCCCTGGTGCGATAAAAGCGGACATTTGCCACTTATCTCTGCTTACAAGCTCCTCCAAGACATTGGTGCCAAGCCCGAGTGGCCACAATTGCTCGCCCGCACCCGTCTATCATCGCGCCCCACTTGGCCTTTAGCTGCTGGACACTGTCCTCCATCATTATTTCTCCCCCTCCTTACACACATGTACCCACACCACCAATAGCGCAGTACCTATTCATTGCAAATTTTCATATACATTAAACCAGTTGGACCAATTCCAATGTGTTATTCCAGAGATGCATTAATGTACAGTGTCAACTAGCTGGAACATTTGAAATAAGAAAACTGAAATTTGGTTTTGATAAACAACTAAGTCCTTGTTTACATACTAGTTCGTAATCGAGATTTTTTTTTGTAATTGAATATGTCTCAGGACTTACCACGTACCCTAAAGATGATTTGTTATAAAAATCGAAACTAGTTGGCGATTGAAGTTCATTCAATATGTTTGTGTAACACCATATGAGCAAAGGAACAATCTTTATTTCGTCCATTAAAAGCTCATTGTTATATACCAAATTCAGTTATAAAATATAGTCTCCATTTCAGTTGAAGGGGCTTTAGTGTGTTCAAATACATTGCTAGATTAGAAATTTCGCTTTGTGTCTGATCAGAATATAGTATTTTTGAGTATAGGAGTAACAGAATTTATGTGTAACAACTATATCAAAATTCTGAATAAGGCAACACTACACGATGAAGAAGTGAAGTCTTTTGGCGACAACACATACTAAAAAACGAGATTTACAGAGGACTGCTTTGATGGCTGCAGATTTCTGGCAGTTTGCTGCATACATGCATTTGCTGCAACAGTATATAGTTGCTCGCAAGCTAGAGAGAAGAAGGAGCGAAATTTATTTACAGCCATTTCAGAATCAACGAGGCGAGTTGGTTGAGAAGAGTGGGATGTAAGAAAAGAGAGAGAGAGAGAAAAAAACCCCGAGTGGCGCATGTTGGCAATTCCTTATGAATATGTATATGTACATTTATTTATTTATTCCAGGTGCTGTATACGTTATGCACGTAAAAGCGGGCTGAGCGTGTAATTCAATTTACCCAACAATGCACATACGTGAATGTAAATAGGAGGCAAAACGGTAAACAAGCAGCATTTGGTGCAAGGTGCACCGCCCAGATAAATGCACACTTTCAAAAATTTCACCAAAGTGTAAATAAATAAGTGGATGGGGGGAGGGGGATGGAGGAGTATAGAAAAGGAAATGAAACGTGGTCCTGGCGCAAATACGCTAAGCATTTGTTTATTGGAGTGCACGTTTGAGAATCCGCACCAAAGACGGAAACAATGGGTCGTGAATGAGTTGCAAATACAGAGCTTATTTTTCAAATAGACGAGTTCATGACTCCACAGGGCGGCAACAAAAAACAATTCCCTTCATTTCCATGTG
Source organism: Glomeris maerens (assembly GCA_023279145.1). Classification (NCBI taxonomy): domain Eukaryota; kingdom Metazoa; phylum Arthropoda; class Diplopoda; order Glomerida; family Glomeridae; genus Glomeris; species Glomeris maerens. Next base: position 7,681 of record WWPM01006965.1, on the reverse strand, counting down.
TGAGAAATGCTCCTTTCTTTGATCCACTTAATTCTCTCGTTTTCGCAGCTTCTTTATTTAGTATGCTCAATTTGCGAGGCGCTTCTCAAACAATCAACTATGTAACTACGACCAAAGTTCAAAAAGCGTTCTGTATATAGGAAAAGGGGAACTAATATCGACAACAGTTAGTGTCGGATACAAGGGTTTGTGTATTTGTTGGGGGAAAATCAAATGATGTTCCAATTTTCTGTAACGATCAAGTAGCTGTAACTGCGACCAAAGTTCAAAGTAAAAGTGGAACTAATGTAGGCAACAGTTACTATAGCGGAGTTAGTTACGTGTGTTGGATAAATGGGTTTGTACTTGTTGGAAACTCCAATGACTAACTGCTAATCGAGAACAATCTGTAAGTAAACGACTAAGGGCCTACAATAAGAAATCAAATCGGGAAGGGCTTAAATGGAAAGTATCAAATTATAACTTACTAAAAATACTGACACTGTTGTTATACCTTTTATATGCAATATTACTGCCTTTTTTGCTTCAAGGAGAAAACATGAAGTGAAAACTTCCGCATAAGTGCTATGTCAAATTGTAGATACCGTAATAATAAGCCTGTCTCGAGAATACGCCGGTTTAAATAATAAAAATTTGCAAAATAAGCCGGTCTTGAAAATAAGCCCCCTTCAATTGGATTACCCGATCTACACGACTAAAAAATTCATTAAACCAAAAAAAAATTTAAAAATCCAGTTCACAGTTTCCGTTTCCTATCATTAAAATCACAAAAATTGTTTCTTACAAATTTTATTTATCACGAGGAATTGAGATTTGCATATTGCATTACATAAACGCGTCCGTGGTAACTTGATATTCACAGAATAAACCGGTCTCGAAATTTAGCCGGTCTCGTAAATTAGCCGGGTCAAAAAAGAAAAATTATAAAAATTAGCCCGGGCTTATTATCCCGGATTTACGGTAATTAACTTTGATATAACACCAGGTCCATTTGTTTTTCCTCGTAAAGAAATCCTGATAAATAATTACTGATAGAACGCAGCGTTTTGGTATTGCTCATTAGTTCCTGAAGGTGGCGCTTGTCGTATGTATGGAACGCCAAAATAAACGCGAATGACTGCCTGTTGGCTACATTTTGGTTACGCTCTTATTGCACATGACTACAGTTAGCTACCCATACTTTCACGTTGTGACGTCACATTGTGAATAATGTTCAAAATACAGCCTTTTCAGCATAAGCAAAGCAGAATACCTACATATATTGAAGCTACATGCATTTGATACCTAAAGTGGAATACTCACTTTGATTATAAGATGTCGAAAACCTCTGCATTTAAAGTGTATAGAGCAAACTATAACTAAAAATGGTAATATCAAATGGCAGCGCACAAAGAACCTGCTATACACAAAATGTAATTTGCCGAAATATGTATGTATAGCCTCATTTTTCTTGTATATAGTGATCGCAGCATTATACAGCTTATACTTGACAAATTGCACGGTATAGTATACGTGAAATGGAGTGTATGCTGTATAGTGGATGAATTGGGTCCGATATAACGATGAACAGGGATGGAAGGAGGAGATTGATCGCTATTTGGGCCACGGTGCGGTTTCGGCCCTATCTAATTGCATCGTTCACTGATGAGTTAGGTTAATTGAGCGATGCCGACAACGAGCCTCAAGTTTCTTGTCTCGTAGGAATTTGCTCGATTACCGACCTCCTAATTCATCACTATTATTACCTAGCCATGTATATATGTACATATAATACACAAGCATGAACGAACAGCATTGGGCTCTTATACATAAACCGAAGCAAAAATTAAACCTCGGCGAAATAGAAATGCTCAAGACCGCGGAAATAAACGACACAAATCCTATGCATAGATATGGAAATCGCTTCTTTCATTAATTCATAAAATTGTGTTTTTCTTGGGGGAAGAAAAATGAAATACCTTTTCCTTCTTTTACTTATATAAGGGCCTAAACGATAAAACAGGATCGAGAAACAATTTCCAATTTGCTCGGATGAAAGAGTCTTTCTTCGTTTCTGCTCGGCAAACTTTCAGGGGCACACGGTTTGGTTATCGAAGAAAAGGGCACATATACGTTGGTTGGTCCTGGCTTATATATCGGGTTTGGTGATCTTTTCCGGTCGCGAGAGAAATTTGTACAAGCGGATATTAACGACACTTATATGGGGCACTTTGTAAGGCGACCAAATGACGCGATTTCCGAGACATTGACAAAAATGTTTCCCACGAGGACCCAAAGGCGCAGCTTTTTTACACACTTTCATTACATTTTCTCGTGTGTGTTCAACATATAATACCGCCATCATATTATATATAGTCCATGTAATCTGCCTTCAATATAACAGAAAATATCGTTTCATCAACGCTTTCCTTCTTTTTTATTATTATTATTATTCCTTCTTCTCCCCCTTTTCTTACGTAATAACCCTCTTGGCAGAGACATAAGTTTCGAGTGATTTCATATACATGTGCGTATACTTTTATGTGGAGGTGCAGCCCTGGAGACATAATGATTTATTCCTTATCCATGCCCATAATGCGGAGGAGCTGGGATGCGTATATAATACATACAGGGCGAGGCAAAAGTCTGGTTATATTGTTAAGAACTTTGAAAGGAAGTGATGGACAGATGGACAACACAAATGGGAGCTGTGTTGGACACGTGTGGGAAAGTCCTTGTTGGATACAAAGACAATTGGAAGTGCTTAAATCCAAAATTTTAGCTGAAACTTGATCACGATTTCACTGGCATCAAACATTACATTTGAATTTCATCTTAATATCCCCCCTTGTAAACAATTAAATTGTGAAGATTTGAAGACAAATTCCTAATCTCGTAACTTGTGACACAGTGTTAATCTTTTATTCGATCCCGACCGGTTTCGACTTCAATTTGTATTAAAATGTGAAATGTAACTGTCTATTCAGGAAATGTAGAAAAAAACTATTTACTTTCATATAGAATAAGTACTTTTGTTATAAATAACTACCAAAACAAAGCAGCGGAAAAAATTGCAACTTATTCTTCAACTAGTAAATGGATTTCATGATAATTATTACTGTTTCTGACTATAGACATACTTTTCATATTTTCATCCATCTTACTTGTTTATACAAATATTGAAATCAAATTCATGTTAAGAGCTTTGAACGGAAATGTACTAATATTTTGTCTTAATCTTGACTATACAAATATCTCTCGAGATTATAATGAAACACATCATGCCAGCTCACCTTTAAGAACACAGACAATTTTTAATTAAAATAAAACTGAATTGTAATGTGTATGCTGCATTTCACTGGAAAATACTCACAAAAGGTAACTGTTTTTTTTCTTTTAATCTCGCTTTTGGAAATAGAGAGAGACTCATAATAAGCACATTGCGTCTGATGAAGAGGCATAAAACAGGAGGCAATTATTAGATAACGATAGCGATTCAATTTGCAGAAAGTGAAATTCGTGTACAAAGTGCGAGTAAAATTGCGATTTCGCGCACAAATAAACTGTTGCGTCGTTACGATGATGAATAATTAGGAATCTTTAATATCTGCAGTCGCATAATTAATCGCCATTTTGCTCGGCGAAAGGAAACTGAAATATCCACAATTAATATAGAAGGGAATTTTGAGAGACGTGGTGGAGTCAATAAATCGCAAAGCCAATTACAACTTTCCTCTTTTTCATTGCCCCTCTTTCAAGAAGCTATATAGTATGCATAGCGTGTTCCTTTATTATACAATAGCATATTGCAATAATAATGTTTGAAATGGGGAAGAGAGAAAGAAGTTTCTCGTATAAAGTAATTGCAGAAGGATGCGAGCAGAACATGCGAATAATTGTGCTCATTAATGCGCACCAAAACAGTCCTAGCTAATTACCCAATTAGCAAACAAGGAATAAAACTTGCACCGTGTTTGCGGTGCAAAAGGAAGGACCTAAACAGTGAACGCATTTCGGTCAAAAACGACCACAGTGTCCCATAATTACACACCAAAAAACAGGAAATTCTGGTCAATAAACCCTTGTGCGGAAAAAAATAGTTAAGGCACACTATTAATAAACATGGAATATGCAAAAAGAGCTCAAAATGGTCAATCGTGATATTATCTAATCCTACACAGTTGGCTTTCAACTTGAAAGTTGAGTTCTCGGAGCAGTTTCTTCTAGTTTTGCAGCCATTTTGCACAGAGATCAGCTCCTGCTAGCGGCCATCTTTAATTGGCCCAGATGCAGTTGAATGAGGGCTAAAGGAACGGTTGGTCTTCACTACTTAGCTTATTTGGCACGTTACTGGCCAAGACGTAAACGGTATAGTAATCTTGTAGTTTCATTTTTTGGCCAATGTTCTCCATTGTAATTTTCAGGGTACCTTAGTAATAAACCTTACGTGTTCCCCTCAAGTGGTGCGTTGAAAGTGTTTAGTTAACGACGCAAGGTGGCTGGACAATGAAGTGGTCAGAAGTTGATCTTTTTACATGGTCCCAGAGGAAAAAGTCAAGTGGACATGGATTCATCGATCAGAATTGGTCGTTTTGGGGACTCTCCATACAACCACTCCTCGTATGTCAATGTAGTTATGGGTCACCCTGTATATACAGTGCATGGTGCTGTTCAGTTGGAAAATCAATGAACAAGAATCATTATTATCAATCTAAATTTCAGTATTTGCCAGTAGGTAGCGAGAGTACATGTGTGGGCAGTGCTTGTTACATTATTGGAGTTTCTCAACTACAAGCCTGTGCATCATCCCCGATGACTTAGGTTCCACTTTCCTGAACAATAGGCCGGTTCATAAAGCTCTTCATTTGTTTCCCCACTCGTTAACCTTGGTCGCAGTTACAGCACTTGAAGTAATCTGCTAATTTACTCCGTCTACAAAGCTACTGTCACGGAAGAACTTGGTCCAATCAAACTCTGGAGGACTCTTCCTTCCCCCAAGATGGCGGCTAGTTTTTGTTGAAACTAGTCCGGAAAGAGATATGGGCCAAAAAGACTCCTATCGTTTTATGAAAGCCGCTCCCATCCTTATATATAGGAGGAAAATGAGAAAAAGTGTCTGAAAGTTTTCACGTATCCTCCATTCATTTCATCATCGATTCGAGTGACATCCACGTTGGTCAGGCTTTTCAAAGTCGGCCTTCATTTTCATTTTCTCACTCCTCTCTCTCTCCCTTTGATTCTTTGCACGTCACATGACTGAGAGGAGCAAACACATAAGGGCCATTTACGAGTGCTACTACTACTACTGTCATGCACCAAACGGATCGATGCTGATCGCTGCTGATCGCAATCTGACGAGTGCCACACAAGAAAAAGGAAGAGACAAGTGTCAAAGTCAGCTTCCACGTGAATTAACAAACCCCCCAGTATTGTGAGTCCTTTGGCTGGAACGCCGTTACACTAAAGCACAATGGCACAATGGCCGCCCCTTTGACGGCCATTGTCCTCTCTCACTCTCTCATCAGTCCTTCATCTACTCCATATAACCAGAAAGGGAGACATCTGGTGGCAGTGGAGCAAACCACAAACTTGGGAGAGACCGGAAGAATGAGTGACAGGTGCGTATGTCCTTCAAGCTACTAACTTTCTATATAGTCGCTTTCAACTCAAGATGAAAGCTAAACACGTCACCAAACGTGGGGAAGAAAGTATTTTCATGTACAATATGACCAATTGTACAAATAATAATCATTCTTCTTTTGGAAATATACAAGTTCAGTTCTAACAAATTGAAAAGGAAGAATCCTAATAAACATTATTGGAAATATTCATTAGAATCTATACAGGGTGTTGCAGAATTACAGGGACAAACTGACAGGGTGTAGTATTCCCTGCATGAAAACAAGACAAAGTTCCTTGGTTGTAGGAAAATATTGTAGTTATATAATTGCCTCGAGTTTCGTCCCCGTCTAGAATTATGAGCCTTTTGCTATATACTACATATGAAATTTGACATGTCTTTCTTTCACTGTCAGTACTATACGTACATATTCAAAAACAACACTGGGGCTTGCTTATGTATGGCATTTGAATGTGAAATCAGATGGTACTTAGTTCACAGCCTCGAATTCTCATCATCGTTCTGTCATCCAATTAAAATAAGATCAAGCTTAATCGCACAAGATGAAGACGCAGCTAGGAATTTATATAGTAGGTACGTAAGTGAATGAATAATTCGCATATTCATACGTCAAATTGGCATGAAAGATGCTGATAAGATCTTTTTTTGTGTCTCTCTCTCTCTCTCGATCTCTCTTAATTCTTTCCTTGAACGGCGAGAAAAAGCTCGGAGGAGAAAATTTGGCAGCGAAGAAACCCAGTAAAAAGAAGTGTATAGCATTAAAGTGCAATTTAATTATGAGTGGTGCGTCACCAATTAAGTTTTGCTGCGCTCTAAGTCTGCCAAAATTACGCAGCTTAAAACCCTACATATCTCCTTTTAATGATTTATGAATTTCAAGCCGGAATAAATATGCCCTTAACGTACTGGTTTTTCTCCAACACATCCCATATACACAAACACGAAAGACTGCAATCATCTAATAGACCTGCACACTTAACCCCAGTGTCTTGTTTTGAGACTCGTTTGGTGTCTTGTTTTGACACTCGTTTGGTGTCTTGTTTTGACACTCGTTTGGTGTCTTGTTTTGAGACTCGTTTGGTGTCTTGCTGCCTGTAACACTACTGAGCCACTGCACAGGGTTTTCATTGAAAACGCAAACTAATTCTTCTTTTTGGGAACTCAACGCATCATTGTTTCAAAAAGATGCTTTAAGCATCTTCTTTTTGCAATTAAAAGATTCTATCTAGTGCTTTTATTAGTGTGCATTGCAAATAAGACACTGGCGTCTCCCGTCTTGCGGAAGAGACATTGTTTGGTGTCTCGTATTCAATGTCTTGTTTATTGGCCCTTTTCAAGGGTATTTTTTCAATTCCCTTAATTGTCTCGGTTGACTACAAAATGTCTTTTTTCTTTTTAGACGTCGTGGCGATGGAATTTAGAGACATCTGCAATAATTCCTCTTTAGCAGCCAGTAGCTTTTTTGAGATCAAGACCCGTCTTGGTGTCTTTATTTCTTGTTTCTTTGAATCTGCTAGATTTTTTTCTTGCTTTCCCTGTTGGTACACATCCGCCATGACATTTTAAAACTGATTACTGTTATAGTCACAAATTAATTTATGGGACCTTAAATGAGTGAAACACCAATACATCTGAATGTTTCTATAAGGCAGTCACAATGTTTCATATGAAATAATGGAGCAACTTGAATGAAACGATGCATTTACGATAGATATATCTCGGTCTAAAAATCAGCTTGCCTATTGTACAAACAGTTGAGATCCAAAACGTCAATCTTACAAGTGGATCTCATCCTAACTACGTTACATATTTAGGCCAATTACATTGATGACGAGCACTTTAGAAACCCGATTAACATCAATCCGGATTATCATTCCCAGCTCGCAATTAGTTGTCACCACAATTATCGGCTCAAAGTCTCAATTACTGCCAATTACATGTTGTTTCCTCAGCAATATACATAATAAGAGGAGATGTGCTTCAAGGGGACATATTGATTGACACGCAGGGGAGGGTCCTAGACAGCATGCATGCATGGCTAGGCAAATGCATATATATATA